>JABCKU010008106.1:154478-190974 GCA_018221655.1 Myochromella boudieri | reverse complement strand
GCACGAAATGGAACGAAGAGACGGGGTTGTCTTGATGTCTTGTGGGCTATCTGGACATCTGCGTCTTGGCGCAGACGTTTTCGGGGTGGGGGAATTGAGGCGACATCTTCCACTTCCGCCGGGATAGCAGTAGCCACCATATTGTGCACACTTAGGTACGAGTGGTAGTGTCGATCTAGCCGTCGCACTGCTCACACTGGCGATAGAGGCAAAAACTCGAAATTTGGCGCACGTGACCAACCGCGTCGCGTCAACCATCTCTCTATGTCACGCTGTGACTTGATTCACATTCGGCATCCTCGCGAAGACACATCGGACACTGCAGAGCGCCGCATGCGGGGCTATACATCATGGACCAGGTTCTATATTACTACTCAACCCGAGACCAGCGAGCGCCCGAAACCCGAAATGCAGATTGACAAGCCACCGCCCATCCATCTCGTAATCACTACATTTAGTATCTTGGAAATCATTAAGCGAATGATAGTAGAGAAACATATTGTTCGTACTGTGGAAGGCGGTGTGTCTGTATAGTAAAATAAGGTGATTTGATTGAAGGGAGCCAAGGTCGAATCGATATTGTGAGGACTGAAGAGCTTTCAAGGATGATACGCCGCAGTTTGAAGATCCGAGACCCTGAAAGCTTGTGGCGTTGCAAGGCTCACTTGACAAGGACAGGCAACATCACGTCAGCTCCCTTGGCCAGTAGTCGAGCAACGGGCACAGAGTCCCAATGCAATAGAATGACAGGCCGCTTGCTTCGCACTGTCATGGGTGGTCACCAACCTGTGCTTTCAGCGCTCTTGCCCGTGCACCTTTAAAATCCACAACTCAATGTTAGATTCTTGTCAGGTTTACTTTCCCTCACCCTTACTTGAGCCTGGTCGCTCGTTCACTTTCTTTTTTAATTTCACTTTCGACCAGACTTCCATTCTTCAACAAATTTATTCAACTTGTAATAGAATATGAAGACAACCTTACTAGTCACCATTTCCTTGGCAATCTTAGGCACAGCATCGCCGCTGGGCAATCGATCAGTCTTCAAGAGACACCATGATTCCGACCTAGTACCACATTCCCGGCGATTCATCCTTCAAAGGTAAGCACAATCCTGAATCTTGAAAGTGTTTTTCACCAAAACGAGTTCGTTTTCAGCCGCTTTGACGCGCCCCCAGCATGTGCAGCATTGCCTTTGGCAAAGAGCAAGGCTCTTTCCAATTCGACCGCAACGCTGGACAACTCTACATCTGTCGCCGACTCATCGACCGCAGATAACACGGCACTTATTGACCCATTGGCTGCAGACAACTCCACCACTGTCGGGGACTCATCCACAGCAGATAACACGGCCCTCCCACCAACTGATGATTCGTCCACGGCAGACAACACAGCTCTTCCCCCGACTGACGATTCATCCACAGCAGATGACACGGCCCTCCCACCGACTACTGATTCGTCTACGGCAGACAACACAGCTCTTCCCCCGACTGGCGATTCATCCACAGCAGATAACACAGCCCTTCCCCCAACTGACTCTTCAACGGCGGACAACACGGCACTTCCGGGAACCACTGGCGATTCTTCGACAGTAGATAACACTGCCCTCCCAGCAACTAAAGCCAAAAACCGCAGAGGGGTAAAACACGTCATCCACGTTCATGATGATTTTTTCAACATCGCGTTCACTTGGCAACATCTCTGTCTCATTAGTGGCGGCGACATATTCAGTTACGAGCCATGTATTGAGTATGGAGGCATCGCTGGGATCAACGCCCTTCTTGTTGAAGCCGATCCCTGTGATCAACAGGACAATGCTGACGCCATGATCACATTTGCCAAGTCCATTGGGGTGCGTAACAAGGCGGCATTGATTGCAAGCGCGATTTCGTACCGCCGTCACCCACGCAATGCTGTGAGCGTCCTCGGTGTCTTCCCATCAACGCCATACTGCTTGAGGACACCGATCAATCCTGAGCTGATTGGAGTGTGGAATGAACAAACTGATGGTGTCAATCCTGGAGTATTTGGGTCGCCCAGCATCCCATTGATGCCGTTTGGTGAATGTAAGTGAACACATTATATCGAAAGAAGAACGTACCTAAAGGCTGCGATTGTAGCTGGAACATGCCCTTTCGGTCAGACGCCAGATGTGGCGACCTGCTCCTGCGTCAATAACACAGATACCAGTGATTCTGAGGCAGCCACTGAAACCGCCACTGCTGACGACAGCACCGCGACGGACACTACGTCTGTAGACGACGGCACCACGGATACTTCAACTACTGCAGACACCACGGAAGCTGTAGCTGATAGCACGACTGTGGCTGCCAGCTCAACCAGCGCCGCTGCAAAGGCGACGGTTACATCGGCGGTTGCCAAGAAGGCCTCGGCCGCCAGCTCTACAAGTGCACCAGCCAAGTCGACCAAAGCTGCGACCCCACCTGCCAAAGTAGCGCCTCCGCCTGCTAAACTAGCACCACCACCTGCCAAAGTAGCGACCCCACCTGCCAAAGTAGCGCCTCCACCTGCAGCCAAGAGCAGCGGCCCCAACTTCCAGCCTCCTAATATTAGTGGAGATGTTAACGATGTTAACGGTTGATGCATAGAGTAGGGGTGTGGCAGAGTGAACGCAACCGAGGCTTTGTATGACTTTTGAAGTCTTGTTGTATTGTAGATTTACTTAAGAACTTTGAGCTTATCCGCTCGTTTAATCTGTGCAAGCGCATCGAAAGTAGAACAACGTAAAATCGATCGTTCGGAAGTGCTGAGTCTGGTCATAGCATTCCATGGTAGGCTGGGCGAGGGCAGTGACCAAGACTCGGAAGTGCACGCAGCGTATACACCAGAACTTAGAATGAGAGTTTTAAGGGCAGTTGATCGCGACAATATGCAGGTTGTGTGCATCAAGTCAAAGTTGGAAGTGGACATGTGTGAAGTTTGTGTGAAGTTGGCCTTAGTTGGCCTCGATGTCAAGTGACACCACGCCACTCAGCTTTCTCTAACTCCTCGCGACTACCCTTGTGTACGGTATAAGCACCATGGAACAACAAAATCCTTCAAAAGCCTGGCAAAAAATATCTCTTTCCCTGTCACAGTTACTCTCTAGTACACAAAACATTGCACTCCTGTCACTCCTGGTTGCACTCCTCTCTATCACTGGCATGTTCCAAAACCCTCATCATGTTAACACAGGACTTAGTAGCTTCGCGTCTTAGTAATCGTTGTCTTCACCCGGCGTCGGTCAAAGTCGAGAGGGAATGCGCTCCTGCTAGTAGGTGCACCCGGTGCAGGAAAGACCACCTTGTTGTCATCGGTGCGTGACACTGCCATCTTGCAATGTGTTTTACTTATTATTCGATAGCTTGTGTACAACCAGGCGCTTCAAACTCACACATCCCTCCAGACCAACTCTTCAATTGTTAGCCTATCGGCAACAAAGATCATTCGCGTCATTGACATTCCTGGACACCCACGAATTCGAGATCAATTCCGGGAACATCTTACCGATGCAAAAGCAATCGCTTTCGTAGTGGATGCAAGCACTCTGTCGCGTAACGGTGCGACTGTTGCAGAGTTCGTAGCCTGATCGCTATTTTTTCCGATTCTATCTCTTACTTCAGCTACAGACACCTCCATAATATCCTGCACACCATAACCTCTCTACCGCCGTCACAAACCCCACCATCGTTGATCATACTTGCACACAAGTGTGATCTCCTTAACACGGGTAGTCAAGCTAATGGATCTGCCGACCTAGCAGTAAACCGCGTGAAAACGGTCCTGGAGCGAGAACTGGAGAAGCGCCGTGCGTCGCAGATGGGGGGTGTGGGTGTAGAAGGCCTCGGTGCGGAAGATGAAAAGTCTGAAATGGGTGGTTTAGACATGACCGGACCCATAGGAGGAGGGTTTAAGTTCGCAGATTGGGAAGGTGGCGACATTTCGTTTATCGGAAGTTCAACCAAAGTTTCGAGCGTACTTCATGACTCGGAGAAGTCAGACGCTGAAGATGACGAATTGTCTGCTCTTCGTGAATGGTTGGATGAGAACATGTAGGATTCGGATTGAATGCATCTCTGTCTATTATCTCTCATCGCTTCCACAAGTTGAGATCTTTCAAAAGTGTAAAGACGATTATTCTGGTATGGTTCCTTTCTCTTGGATGCCAGGGCTTTGATACACATCCAACAATTCAATCATGGCTGTCCACATTGGATGGGTTCCTTTAAGACTGTCAAAAGGGTAACCAATCTCCAGCCTCTTCTGGGTTATTTTCCTCACTGGCACTCAGTACGACATTATATCATTGCATTTCAAATTGCTCGCTCACTAGGTTTGCTCAGTCGTGGTCGTCACAAGATGAAGAGAAAAACTCAGAAGACCTCGAAACGGATTAGCCGATAACGGGCTGCATTGTAACAGCGGCAAGCCTTATAAAAATATCAATTCGCGCAGGGAAACGCTTATCCTAAGTACGAACCACTTCCGAGTCGGATGAATTGGGAGGAATTCTCCTTACTGGATGCTGTAGCATAACACTCCCAAATAGCACCAGGTATTAAAAGAAAATTTCCACCATCATTTTTCCTTCATCGCAGCCTTTTAGACAGTGCCCATCCATGCTCACAATTACACGCGGGATGAGGCGATTCAGGCAAAGCGCAGAGGATCGCTGGTTGGGTATAAGAACTCGCTCACTAGGCCAATGGTGTTGGTGAGTGTCAGACCTTCCCTACATATCTTGGTATATTCTATGTAAAGCCTAGCGTGTACGTACTGTATGTTTTGGTTATACTCAATGTCAATAGCTGCTCTGTATGCGGCCTACGTACCTTGAAACTGATTGGTTTTACGGGCAAAGTGTTCGAGTATTTTGAGCATAGGCTTCTGACCGGTACCGTTTTAATCACAGTGGAACGTGTTACCCACGTATACCTAACCTAATCGTAGCTGAAGGACCTCCACGTAGAATCTGTCGATCGTAGATATGAAGCAAAATAACCTAGTCATGCCACGTCCAACTTTGTCCAACTGTTCAAAACGACATCATACGCGATGGTCACGGACGTGACCTCGTCGTCAAAGATCACGCCTCCACATCATACCTTGTCCAGGTCCACGTTTCCAGTCTCGCCCCTTATAATACTTCCTCTCTGTTCTTTTCACTACTATCTGCGCCAGCCGTAATCATGTTTATCGTTAACTGGTTCTGGGATGTTCTCGCACAACTTGGTACGCTGAGGCGCTAACAGGTTGTTGGAAGCAATTGCTGATGGTACCATTTTTCCGTAGGCTTGTTGCACAAGAACGCTAAAATTCTTTTCCTTGGTCTCGACAACGCTGGGAAGACGGTGAGCGGCAGTGTATACTTTGCAGAACGGGCTGTATACTGATTTGGCTGGCAGACGTTACTTCACATGCTTAAGAACGACAGGCTTGCGACCTTGCAGCCCACTCTCCACCCGAGTATTTGATACTTCCTTCTCCAGAAGTTAATTGAATCCTAAAAGCGCTTTTGTATAGCCTCCGAGGAGCTCGCCATTGGAAATGTGAAGTTCACGACATTCGACCTTGGTGGACATCAACAGGGTGGGTATATGCTTCTCACATTCCTTAATATAGTCCTTAACTCATTCGCTCCATAGCCCGACGCCTCTGGCGTGACTATTTCCCAGAGGTCGATGGAATCATCTTCCTCGTCGACAGCGCCGACTTCGAGCGGTTCGCCGAGTCCAAGGCGGAGCTCGATGCCCTGCTCTCAATTGAGCAGCTCTCCAAGGTTCCCTTCCTCATCCTTGGAAACAAGATCGACGCTCCAGGTGCAGTCAGTGAGGAGGAACTGAGGCACCACATTGGGCTCTACCAGACCACTGGCAAGGTCCGTTGCTCCAGGCTTCCGTATTTGGAATGGCCTTTTTTAACAGTCCATCGTATCTAGGGCAAGGTCCCCCTCACTGACATTCGTCCCATTGAGATTTTCATGTGCTCAGTTGTACAGAGGCAAGGGTACGGAGAGGGTGAGTTATTAATCGCTGCTCATGATATACTCTACTGACTTCTTCACTCACTACCAGGCTTCCGATGGCTTTCACAATATGTATAGATGCTCCGATTCCATGCGTTTGTTCTCGGACCAGTACCTCATCGGTTATAGAGGTGGTCTGGTGGATGTTTGCTTCCAGTATTTGGTTGACACATGGTTTACTGTAGTATTGTCTATATCAAGGCTACCTCACTTATGTATTGCGCTCCTCTGAGCGGTTCTCTTCTTTGCGAGTTATAACTTTATTATTTGCATGTTATTCTGCCCTCTATAGAGTTTTGTGTGTGGAAAGGTCAACTTTGTTCAGCATAATGAAAAAGGCTTAGGGCAAGCAAATTATTCATCCAAACCGACTGAGACTCAAACCCCCATGTCACCATGGCTTCTCATGGGTTATACCACCGTCTTCCCTCCTTCCTTGTTATCCTCCTCATATCTATTATACTACGTGTAGCTCTCATACTTTACAGCGAATGGCACGACCGCCGCTCCGTCGTCAAATACACCGACATTGACTACCGCGTCTTCAGTGACGCCGCACTTTTCCTCCTCCGCTCGGGGCCAGGTCAGACTAATCACGCGCAGGGCCCACTGCCTCGCTTTCTTGAGACTTCATACAACATTACGTTGAAACTAGGCGAGTGAGTGAGTCCTTTCTCTGTTACTTGCGTATATGGTTCCGCAGAGGATAATGTGTTACCTTCTAGCCCTTATACACGCGAAACCTATCGGTATACCCCGCTGCTTGCACTCTTCCTAACGCCGAATGTATGGTTGCACCCGTCATTCGGGAAGTATCTCTTCGCGGCATGCGATATCCTCAATGGTATCCTCATCTACAAGATGCTGCTCTCCAACATTTTACCAGGTATTGCGGAGCCACCCAAAAACAAGAATGTTGATGCGGACGGGAACAACGAATCACTCTACTCTGCTCTAGACGCTGAACGTAAAGCCCAAGCCACCTTCTACAGTGCCTTGCACCTTCTCAACCCTCTTGTCTTCTCCATCTCCACACGTGGCTCCTCCGAATCCGTTCTTGCTTCCCTCATTCTCCTCACACTTCAATGTGCGCTTCGGGGCCAGTGGACCAAGGCCGCGGTGCTCCTGGGCCTGAGTACGCATTGGAAGATATACCCACTGATTTATGGCGTGGCGTGTTTGGGGGTCATTGGAGGCACTGGATTGAAAATGCGGGAAGCGAAAGGAGGCGTGTTAGAACATTTGAAGGTATTGATCAATAGGAAGACAGTGTGGTTTACTGTGATTAGTGCCGGGACGTTTGGGGTGCTTGGGTGTGCGTGTTATCTGTTGTAAGTGTCCACCAAACCTACGATTCACCTTTTACCAATCGTCCAATACAGTTGGGGATATCCCTTCCTCTACGAATCATACCTCTACCATATCCACCGCCTCGACCACCGTCACAATTTTTCGCCGTACTTCTACCTCACGTATCTCACTTATCCGACTCATGATGAAAAGCCTATCATTTTATCATTTTGGAGCCGCATTATACGCTCTCCCCTCGCAAGCTTTGCACCGCAGATGGGGTTGGCCTTAGGCATGGGCCTGTTGTTTGGGCGCAGGAAGCAGGACCTGGTATTTGCGTGGTTCGTGCAGACATGTGTCTTTGTGCTATTCAATAAAGTCTGCACGTCACAAGTATGTTACCCTGTTCTCATTCTTTGCTCATGGCTGACGAACCGACATGTTGCAGTACTTCCTGTGGTACCTTCTCCTGCTACCTCTGCTTCTCCCACGTCTGGAAACCACACGCTGGCGCGCGTTGGCGTATGGAAGTGTCTGGGTTGGCACACAGGCACTCTGGCTGAGTGAAGCCTATAGACTCGAGTTTCTTGGGCAGCAGGTATTCTTCGGGCTCTGGGTCAGGAGCTTAGTATACGTGTTGGGTAACGCGTGGGTCCTTGCGGGAATTATGGGCGATTACATGCCCTGATGGTACTCTGAGCCTGATGACTGATTGATACTTACTCATAATTCCTTTAGAACCTGGCTGCGGAATATAATACATGCATTTGAAGTGGTATTCGGTCGACTAGTTGGAAAGCAGTTTAGCATCAATGACCTCCTTCGTAAGACCCTCCGGACCATCTCGTATTTCAATCACCTTGCTGACGTCGGCCTGTGAACAATGCCTGTGATGACTGGGTGTTGTGTGTTGGGCCAAGTGGACTCACAGTGGTGATGAAATTGAGCAGGGCACTAGCGTGAAGCGTAAGCAAGCTGATCTCGCTTGTAATGGGCGCCCAGTTGATTAGGACTAATGGGAACGACTTCCGACCGTCACTGTGATTCAACTCGTAAGACAGCAGGACATAGCGAGGTGAATTCTCCGGCAATTCTGATGTATGACTTAGATAGAAAAAGTGGGTACGCGTAGATGCATACCCTCTGAAAGGTCGTCAATGCTAATGTCATCGAATTGCTCGACCTCCTCTAGAATGAGCTTTGCCTTGTTGATCTTGATGATGAGGGCAGCACTACCCGAACTCCTGCGAGCAAAGCGGAATTTCCGAAGAGTATCCTTAATAGACTGTGGTGTATCTACGGTTTGAGACTGGCGTAATAATCGATGAGTATTAATGAGTGACATAGAGGGGTCGATGAAGAACAGACCATGAGGAGAGTTGACAATGATAAGACGCAATGATCGTAACTGAGTACCGGTTACCATATATGGACTTATCAGATAAGATGTGATTGATAACATTCGCATAATCTGATGACGTGATACTCTATGGGAATCCTTGACGTTGTAGTCGTGTAATGTGCCCCTCGTGGGCTTTGGATTTTTTTGTCTAGAACCACCATCTCCACTGGGCTCCCAGATGTCGCGTACCCCGCCCTCTGCACGTAGGTCCCCCTCTCCTGGACACTATGTCCCCCAGGCCGAGAGCCTGATTCTCCCAGATGGCGTCGGAGGCGGGGAGATCGCCGAATTACTTGAAGAATTTGTTCACCATCCCCCAGAGGAGCCAGACTATGATGCCGACTATCATCTTCGCAGAGAATACCACAAACACCAACCGTGGTGGAAGACACCTTCGCCGTGGTGGTATGCATGTTGAGACTCCAAAGACATGACGCTAACTCACACGTGTCTCATCTAGGCTCCTCACGATTATACCGTTCACTGCAGTTGCAATGTCCGCAACCCTAGCGCCTAAGATTGAAATTTATACGCTCTTAGCCTGCAGCGTACACAGACCAGACATCTTCGACCGGACTATGCCCAAGTCTGGGGGACCACTGGGCATTCCCGAATTCTCGCGGATTTTGATCCCTACGGTCTCAGGAAATGCGTCTACGCTTTCTTTCTCTGTAAAAAATGCCACATGCGCGTCGGACCCTGTTGTGCAGGCCGCAGTGGCCAAGCTATCAGCAGGTAAGTCGCCATTCATACCTTGTTATGAGGCACGCGAAACCATGCGTACATACGCACTTTTTCATCACACATGATTTTTTTGAAATTGCGCTTCAACGCATCGGCCGAACCCTGCGGACCGCTTTTGTACTTTTGATGCGGGTCTCTGTTAATGTAAGGCTTCCAGTGTACGCGACCTCTAACGGCATACTCAGCTGTCTTACAACTGGCTACTGGGGTTCTGTAGGTTTTGCTTGTCTCCTTGCTGCGCTACTTCTCACCCGAAACCCATAGTTCTCAGACCGTCATGGGCGTACTCGCCTTATGGGCCTCTCCGTCATCGGTCTTCTCTTTACTGACTTCAACTTTATATTTACAACACTTAACTTTCAGCATTTACCTGGCGGTTATTGGTTCATGATTCTTGGGCCAATCATTGAAGGCTCTTTAGGAGGTCTGACAAAACCTTAGCTATATCTGCGAGTACCTTTTCTGACTTCACTCTCAGGCATCACAGCCTCTGTAGCTGCAATGCACGCATACGTAGCCGATACTACGACTGAAAGCGCAAGGTACGGACACTTTAACTCAGGTTACCTCCTTTTGAATTGATGCACGGGCTTTCGGCACCTCTAGATCGCGGACTTTCTCTCTCAGTCTTGGCCTCCTATTCACTGGCATGGCTATTGGACCCACACTTGGTGGACTCCTTATCCGTTTTACTGGAAAGGCTCTCTCCGTCTTCTATGCCGCTGCCTTCGTTCATCTCATCTATGCCTCCCTCGTTTGGCTTGTTCTCCCCGAATCTCTGCTCCCTTCTCAGATGGAGAAGTCCCGAGAGAAACACGACGCCGATATGCGCGACGCTGCACACGACCGTGAACTGAACCCCACTGTAGGAGCACTTGTCAGATTGAGAAGGTTGTTTACATTCTTGTCGCCGCTATCGGTGTTCGTACCTGAGCACAAGGAGCTGTTACCTGGAGAGAACCCACTAAAGAGGAAGAAGAGGGATTGGAGTCTGACGATTGTTGCAGCTGTGTACGGATTGGCTGTATCTGTTATGGTGAGTACCGCTGTCTATTATTGCGATTGGTTGCTGATAGGCAATTGTTAGGGATCGTATCCCTACAAATTTCAATATGCAGCAGCAACTTTCGGCTGGACTTCCGAAACTGTTGGCATCACTTATTTCACACTGCTTGTGTCATCTTTCTTATCACTTTGATGCTATAGCTCGGATACTGGCTCACTTTGGTGGGTGCTGCACGCGCCGTATTCCTGACGGTCATCCTTCCTCGTATGTACAATTTTACCCAAATCTCCACATTTTCGACTGATATAATACCGCAAATTGTCGCAGTTATCATCAAGCTATTCAACCCCGCACCCATTATCAAGCCCCCCAATGCCAGTACCAATGGTACCGAAACACAACCCCTCCTGGGCCGCTCCTCTAAACACCCATCCGGAAAAACGCCCCACTCCACCGCTTTCGATCTTAACATTGCTCGTGTTTCACTCTTCGTCGATGCCTTGTCATACTCAGCCATGGCACTAGCACCCACTGCATTAGCATTTACCATTTCCAGTATGCTTTCATCTATGGGTGCAGGGCTGAACCCGGCCATTCAAAGTGTGGCATTATCGTTATACCGCCGCCGTGGTGGTACAGAGTCTGGTAGACTATTCGGGGCACTGAGTGTTGTACAGGCACTTTCGTAAGTCTTAACCCCCCGTTTATTGACTAAAGTTGACTAAACTGTTTGTGTAGATCACAGATTCTGGGTCCCGCCGTGTACGGCCTTGTATACCTGAAGACAGTCGCTACCTTCCCCCGTACAATATTCATAATGTCGATGGTCATGGCCACTCTTTCGTTCTCGCTTCTCGCTTTTTTCCGTCTCCCCCAGGCGAAAACCACTCACCGTTCTTCGGGGCAGGTAGAGAGAAACGGAGAGGATGAGGAGGTGGGTATAGCAAGCGGAGTACACTCTTGAGCGTGTGCGTGGAGGCGCAGAATGCATACATCCACGTGTTCATCTCGGTCCTGTGGATTGCGTTCGTGTTTCTATCCATTCTATTCATTCTTCTATCAGCTATCTCTTCAGTTGTATTGCTACTACTCACTCGTATCTTCAGTGACAATTGGCTTCAATTCTACCCTTTCAACCAACCCCATAGACGTGTATCCATTCGAATAGGTACTATACCCACATCTAGTCTCATTCTACAGTCGTATCGGTTACGGCACATATGAACATTACTATCACCAACTATCGTCAGCATTCATTTCTATATCTACTATGGGACCCCCACTGTCTATCCATCCTCCCTCACGTACATCAGGTGTTTAGTAAGCCACAGGCAATATGCGATCTGAGAATTCAAAGTAGATGCATCTAGATGCAGAGTGCTGGGGGTTGGTAAGTATGGATGATCACCGATATCAAACTCGTTCGTGGCGCAAAGTACGGATGCCACTTCCACGGAAATATGCCAAGCTCTGCCAAGCTGGTCCAGACTTACGGAATCTTTTTTAGAACATGTTACTTGATTGCCCACCAGCAGGTTATGGACATGTCCCATGATTTCAACTCTATCAATGTTGTATCACATGGTTTATGCATGTCTTAGTGGACTTTCATCACGTAGTACCAAGACCACAACTGCTGGCAGTAATCTGTAATTCTTTTATTGAAACAGACCATGGCCCTTCTCGGTAACCGTAGCCAGCATACCCAGGTGACGGCAACGTATTGTTTTACAAACATGTATAGTAAACATAAAGCAGCTACTATCTATCTGTCAATATATCTCATCACACCAGCATGTTTTTTGTTGGAAGGATCAAACACAATACTACGGAGAAGAGAGACTCAGGACCCAATGGATGAAATAAGTAATCAGGAAAGACGTACACCGAAGTTAGGATCACAGATGTAGCCAGCACAGCAGGGAATGCCGTTCTTGCACCAACCATGTCGGGACGCGCAGTTCTCGCATTGCTATGTTATAATTACTCGTAAAATGTATCATCTTCGGATAGAGGGCATACACACAGTAGTGAAAGTGTTACAGTATGCTCCGGCGCAACAAGGGATACCTCCACTGCACCAATTACCGGCCTGTGAGCAGCTTTGACATTGCTGCAGGGAAGTTAAGCACCGTATGAGTGGCGAGCGACGAAGACCTCTAACAGCTTACACCAAAAGTGTTGCAGTACACGCCGGGGCAGCACTGGCCACCAACACACCACTGACCGGGGCCAGGGCATTGGGTGGCCCTTTCAGTAACATCAGTGGGAGGGGCTCCAACAACGATGGATAAACCAGAAAGAACAGCAAGAGCAACGAAGGAGAGTTTGATGTCAGAACGCATTTTGAATATGGGCATAGAAATTCAGTGCGATGGGATCCTTTTCTAGCCCTCAGAAAGGTTTATATTCCTTTCCTTTCCGCTTGTAACGGCAGTAATAATCAGGGGCTCCTTGCGGCAATGGAATTCTATGGTCGAGCAATCGAAATGCCGGAACATGGTACGCGAGTGACTTGGGCTGTCAAGGTGCAGGGCCAAAGGGCTTAATGAGCACTTAGAGCAATTGTTATCGACAACACTTGACGCGACCTCGATAGGAACAACAAGAATGGCTGGCCTAAACGCTCCGCAAGGTCCATTGACATACGATGCTGATGTTCTTTATCGTATGTATGGTTTGTAGTGTCCACAATCGCAGTTGAACCCAACTTGGACCATACGTTGATATCCGGCATGTAACGAAATTCCAAGTTGGCAGTTGCAGAAGGAGCTAGTGAAGTAATAAGCACTACCGACGTTTATCTGGCTTGTAAATGATATGCTTGGTTGGGGGAGAGCTGGAGGAGACAAAATTCCAATATATCGAATACTTTCAAGTTGGAAGAGGTTGATTGAAAGTCCGCCCATATTCCGTTTGGCACGCAAAGTTTATCGTTGACCCTGCACTGGTGCCTCCACCAAAATAGCCATCGCTGGGCGTCTTTCTACGTATACCCAGTCCATTCCGGATCTGAGAACCAAAACTCAGTGTCCTCCCCACACCACTGCTGTGACTCTCAACCACGTGCCAACTCCTCGTCTTCATCTTCCAAATCATTCTCGTCACCGGCGTCAAGATGGTGAACCACTTTACAGGAGTAATAGCCCTCCAACAGCATTGAGAATGATTCCTGTTATATGTGTAGAAGCCAGGCCCAAGTCAGCCAATCTATTGGTAGCAGGGCTGCCGATTCTAGCTGGGGTCTATATTCCAGTAAGCGCCAATTGTTCTTTCAGAGACCTACTTAATCGTGGTCGGTTGACCGAGGACGAGGCTCGACGGCGCGCTCAGCAAGTTTAATGCTGTTACAATGGATGTGATAGGACTCGGGGACAACGCTGTAAGAATATTAGGAATGAAGTAGGTTAAACACGAGAGGCACTCACGGAAGTGGTATGCATCATTGCTTATAATTTCAGCATGTTAAATGGCAGGCTCCTTGACTTAAGAAGCTGACATGACCAGAAATCATCCATGAAAGATCTTGAAATACAATCCAGGCTTTGATACCCAGGAGCCCGATTCTGTCTGCCTCGTGGAATGTGCAAGGCATAGAGATGTCACGCTCAAGCTATAAAGAGCATGCAATCCCGTGCGGCATATGAGATCATCTTCCATGAAGACAAGTATACCACCATTGATAAGAGGTTTCGC
This sequence comes from Myochromella boudieri, assembly GCA_018221655.1. Lineage (NCBI taxonomy): Eukaryota > Fungi > Basidiomycota > Agaricomycetes > Agaricales > Lyophyllaceae > Myochromella > Myochromella boudieri. The sequence continues at coordinate 176,814 of JABCKU010008106.1, read as the reverse complement.
TGGGTATTTTGAAATGAACTTGCATTGACGGAAAGAAATACAATCAACCGTATTGGAATTGTACCACACGACACCGTATAGAGCGCTCAAAGTCGCGTCATTGAAATCCGTCTCTCTTTGAATTAGTCGCTGATGGAGGTAACGATAGCACGCGCAACAACACTATTAGAATATCAGATGACGTTCTTGAACAGACAAAGTTTCGAACGTACTCGTGTACAGTGAATAGTGGGTGGAGGGAGTTAAGCCAACTGCATAAAATAAGAAGCGTCTGTCAAGATCTTTCTTTGAAATGTAGGTGGCGAGTGAACAGCTCACAAGTAGTTCGCTACTGGAGCACAAGGGCTAATCTGAGTCATCCTACCCGGCGTCCCATTCTGGTAAGCTTCACACCAGCCTGTTGCATTCACAAAGCCCAGCGCCTTAGCATTATCTAGCAAGGTGTTGAAGATCGGCTGTGTATCAAACACGGTCACCTGATCGAGATCCCTATGCTTTGCACGGAAGCGCGCAACCGTTGTAGAGAGTTGGTTGTTATAGTTGGCAACGAGAGGGCGGAGGCGTTTGACAACATTGGAGCCTTGTTGGAGGAACAGTGGTGCGCGATCAGTAGGAGGGACGGTAAGGAAGAGGAAAGAGCGGGCGCCCTCTTTGTAGAGAATTTCGAGCTTCATGTAGAGGTTAGAACAACGTCACTTGTTTGAGATACAAAGGTCTTGCCTGGCTGTCAAGTCGGGCCATCAACTTAGAGTAGAACTGGGGCTCGTGTCCGGTAATATTTGTCTACATCGTACGTCATGAGCAGGTTGAACTCGAGGTTCATTTCGGAATTGCACGAACCCAACCAAAGGAATTGCCCTGAATCAAATGGTGTCATGGGAAGGGGCATTAAAGATCGCTCAAAGATACTCACGACGTCGTTGATCCCAATCCAAAACGCGAAGAGGGAGTTCGAGCTGTTCCACGTAGCACCACTGGGTTTCGGTGCAAGTATCTGCTTGAACTGGGCGACTTGCTCGACAATGGATCTAGGACATGTTCGATATAATGGCAATGAATTGAATGCCATCGACATACAGAACGGTTGGTAAGAACGGTGGAACAAGGGCTCCATCGATCGTTGCACCACCTGACGCAAGATCGAATACCTGGATAACAGCCTTTAGACTTGACTTAACAGAATAAACTTTTGCAAATGGGACCTTGGTGTTCGTCACATTGTACGTTCCGCCTGGAATGGTCGATGGTATAAGAATCACACCTCCCCAGTTCACAAGGAATTCATACCAAGGAACTGAACCCAGTTTGGCCCATTTGATGATGTCTAATGGGCAATTTTCATTTCGAATATAGCATCTTAAGCTGTAAAAACATACAAATCCAGGGACTGGAGAGTCAACACCCGCCGATATGTTAAAACCTAAAAATGATCAGTACTCTGTACGTGTGTCGAACGACTAGTTTCCACCATACCATCGGTAGTGTAGGAATCTCCGAATGTGAACAAATACTTTGTCTGCCCCCAGGTGAGCTTTCCCAACGCAGGGGTAGCACTCAGTGCACACAGTAGCGTAGGCAGAAGGCGTACAATTGCCGCAGGCATTTCGAGAATTTTGAACAAATTTTCCGAGGCTGTCAAGGCATGTTTAAATGGTTCACCAGTCCCGAGGATCGTCCGTGTCGGTGAGAGAGCGCAGCATAAAGTCCGTAGGATGCATCAGTTTTGCAAATAGACTTGGATACGCGAGAGAGTACAGATCTTTGAAAGGTCCAACTAGGCCCAACTTCCCCATGGTGGTTAATCATGAGGTCTGGTGACGAAGAAGTTTGTCCCAAAATAGAAGGTCAACTACCGTTGTCTTTTCATAACCACCACGTCCAATGCTCATCCGAGTGAGGTTAACAGCATTACAGTAGGATGATTTCAGTGCGATTTCCATAACAATGTATTCATCAACGCGATAACTAATGGCCGCCTAGGCATTCTTCATATTCAACCAGAAGGGGGAGGTGAGATCGGCTTGCTATAGACCAACATGATCAGAGTGCCTATGCAGCTACACAGGTATTAATTTCAAGGCTTTATCGGACCGACTTCAAGTGTGATCCATGCCTTGTAATCCTCCACATACGTGCTCATATAGCGCGACGATTCTAGGCGCTCAATAGCCGACGTGTTCCGCATTCAAGTCGTGTCCAACAGCGATGTGAGGTCACCAATAATCACCTTGGGCTCGACAAGTTTCTTCCACGTTCGAGTCAACAATCTCTATGTCGTGGCAGTGACGAAGTAGGCTGCTGATTAGTCTTTGCATGGTGATTACTGATTTAGGGCAAGGAACAATGCCAACGCGGCACTCGTGTTCGAGTTCTGTTACCGTTTCATCAATATCGCCAAAGGGTATTTCGGAAAGATAGACGAAGAGTCTGTTAAGAATAATTTTGTACTAATCTACGAACTCATTGATGGTATGTGGTTAGCTGCAACCGTTCGTCGCAACCACACTGAACTACATTTCACAGAGATCAACGACTATGGCTACCCACAAAATAGCGAAGTCGATACCCTTAAATCCTATATAACTACTGAGAGCGTAGTTTCTGCTATTGCTGCGGTGTGTCCAATGTCCTATTAAACGCTGATACATCGATACGTCAGCTCAATCACCCCATTATTACAGGAGGAGTCTTCAAAGATCACGGTTCAAGCAACGGGTGCAACAAGTTGGCGGCGTGGCGATGTGAAATACAAGAAGAATGAGGCGTTCGTGGATGTCGTGGAGACGGTCAACCTAAGCATGAGTGCAAAGGGTAAGCCTGCCATCACGCAGAATAATTACAATTCCGTACTCATTTCAATAGGTACTGTCCTGCGCGCGGACGTGGACGGCCACATCCAGATGCGAGCTTATCTCTCAGGTACACCCGAGTGCAAGTTTGGCCTGAACGACAAACTTGTGATCGACAAGAGTGAACGAGGCATCGGCGATGCCGTCGAACTAGACGATTGTAGATTCCACCAATGTGTGCGGTTAACTGACTTCGATGCCACTCGAACCATCAGCTTCATACCTCCAGACGGGGAATTCGAATTGATGAGGTGAGTTCTTGCGCGACTTTCACCCCTCATTCATAATGCTGAGTTACCTTGTAGATATCGTTCAACATCTAATGTCAAACTGCCACTACGCATCATACCCACAGTAACCGAGGTCGGCACGTCGCAGGTCTCATACACCATCACCATCAAAGCCAACTTCAACAACAAGCTCTCTGCCACTAATGTCGTCCTGCGGATACCAACACCCCTAAATACCACTACTGTAGACTGTAAAGTCCCTAACGGGAAGGCGAAATACGTACCTGGGGACAACATCGTCGTCTGGAAGTAAGGATGCCCATCCAACACATATTCAATCACCTCATATAGTTCGTGCCTTATCTAGACTCCCAAGGCTCCAAGGCGGCTCGGAATGCACGTTCGCAGCAACTGCCGACCTTACCAGTACGACTACGCGCCAAGTCTGGGCGCGCCCGCCAATCGATGTCGACTTCCAAGTACTGATGTTCACCTCGTCGGGCCTGATTGTGCGCTTCCTCAAGGTATTCGAGAAGGGCAATTACCAGAGTGTGAAATGGGTGCGATACCTCACGAAGGCGAGCGGAACTTATCAGATACGGGTGCGTTTTTTTTCTTTTGTTTCTGGTGATCCAACATTGATCGGTGATGCTTTGTGTAGTTCTGAGAGGCTTTGGAGATGGATTTGTGTTGTGTTGGCGTCCACGTTATTATATCTATCGTAGACAAATTTAATCTGGTGTCTGTTTTTCTTATCGGGTCTAAATGATGCCTATGGGCAGTGGCAAGCGTCTAGTGGGTACTTGAATTATATCCAAGTTCGCTGTTACGGTTGTAGTACTATCTGCCTGCTATTGTTCATAGGGGCGTTGGAGTGCGTCAGATGTTTGGCATCGCTGAACGCCTCTTAGGGATGTATGTTGTGGCGCAGCATATGACTGAACCAGAATTGGCAGTGACCCTCAGTCTGCTTTCTTTCTCGTCGTTCATATATATTATCATAAGCTACATTCCCGTCTTATTGGGGCGTTGTTTTCAGCGAAGGAACTGAATAAATGCTAGTACGGGGAAAAGGGTACATAAGTTCTGGGAGCCATTGACGCTAGAAGGCTCTGAACATGTGCCCTGAAACGGAGTTCATGAAATAGTATAATCCCAATCTACCTCATCATCAGGAATGAGAATACAAGGATCTATAAGAACGAGGAAAGGAGCGATTAGCAAAATCTGGGCAAGGTCAGGTATCTATTATCGATGCTTATATAATGACTATCACGGTAAGCAGAGGAAAAAACTTCACAATATTTCGTTGAGCGACGCCAGCAGGATTTGAACCTGCGCCCTCAAAGAGGAACAGATTTCTAATCTGTCGCCGTAACCACTTGGCTATAGCGCCGACACATGTACTACCCTGTGAGTCGCCTATGTAACAAGAGCAATGAGACCACAAAACATGCGTTAGCCTTACAATGGTCTTCCGTCAGTCGTACTATCAGCTATTGGGAATGACCAAGCCCATAGTCCCACCGCTGGTACTTATTTGTGAATGAAGATGTAGATGAAGCAAGAACTCGGAGGAGTTTCTCGTGTCTTGATAAGAGAATTGCTCAGTTTATGTCCCAGGATTTCTTAAGGATAACCGAGCCCCATAGGTGGTATGCAGGTGAGTGGAAGGTACGGGAGAAATTCTGATTTTGAAAGCACCATGAACTTTCACGAGTCGCTGAATCAGAATAGCAGGATATGGATACGACTCCGCGTCAGCATTCCGCGTTGAAATTAGAAAACACCACATCTTTTGAAATTTCCAAGCCACGGAGTTTACTGTAATAGCCAATGCGTACACGTAGAAGAAGATACCAAAGGCTATCTCGAAACTTGAAAGCTACAGATAAATTGGGTTAGAACCAAGGGGTCTTTATTTACTCTTATTTACCCTTCCTATTTGCCACCGCGCAAATTCTCGAACCACCCGTCCCCCTCCTCGCCGTCCATCCCCATTCCTCTCTCTCCCTGCCATCCCTCCCTCCCTCTCATAGCGTAGAGGAGACGTAGCCGCACAACAGGAGAAAACTACGTTACACTAGTTCAGTTTTAACGCTATGGCAGCAGCAGCAGAAGAGATCCGTGCAGAGTCGTATGTCGGGTTCGATAGTATCACGCAGCAGATTGAGCATAAGCTCTTGAAGCGAGGGTTCCAGTTCAATGTTATCCTCGTTGGTATGTGTTCCTGCCTTGGCCTCTTTCGTGACGTGTGCTGACGGTTTTTTGTTTGTCTTTTTTGTGGTGTCATTCGTTATTCGCTCCTCCTTAACGAACGTGTGTTTGGTATTTGGGTGGTCTTTTCTGTGCATGCTATGAATATACGTATGTGTGTGTGGTGGTGGTGGTAAACCGTTACAGGTCAGACGGGACTGGGCAAGTCGACGCTCATCAACACTATTTTCGCGTCGCACCTTGTTGATTCTAAGGGCCGCTTCGTGTCGGACGAGCCTGTGAGGCAGACGACGGAGATTCAGGCTGTGTCGCATGGTATGTACTAATTTTTCCTTGATTCTTGGTTGGGCGGTTTACGTGTACCAGTCCAACCAACCTTATTCTTCATACCATTAAACGTAATGATGCTAATTTAAAATTTCTGCAGTGATTGTCGAGAACGGTGTGAAGCTGCGGCTCAACATTGTTGATACCCCCGGGTACGGTGACCAGGTTAACAACGAAAACTGGTGAGTCCAAGTACTTTATAATGGACGTAGCTGCCAGCTCATCCAGAAACAGCTGGGACCCCATCGTCAAGTACATCAAGGACCAGCACAGCGCGTACCTTCGCAAGGAGCTCACTGCGATGCGGGACCGCTACATTCAGGACACGCGTATCCACTGCTGCCTGTTCTTTATCAATCCCACGGGGCACGCGCTGCGCCCAATTGATGTGATCGTGATGAAGAAACTGAGCGAGGTGGTGAACGTGGTGCCGGTGATTGCCAAGTCGGACAGCTTGACGCCAGAGGAAAGGGAGAGGTTCAAGGCAAAGATTAGGGAGGAGCTGCAGTACGAGACCATCAGGTTATATCCATTTGACACGGACGAGGATGATGAGGAAGAGGTGCATTTGAATACTGCTATTCGGGTACGTGCTGTTGTGTTTGTCTGGGTATCTATGTAAACCGACTGATGTGGATACAGAACATCATCCCTTTCGCCATTGTCGGATCGGAGAACAACGTGATCATCGACGGAAAGAGCGTGCGTGGACGTAGGAACCGCTGGGGTGTGGTGAATGTTGAGGACCAGTCGCACTGCGAGTTCATGCACCTGCGCAACTTTTTGACGCGCACGCATCTGCAGGATTTGATTGAGACAACGGCACAGATCCACTACGAGGCGTTCCGCTCAAAGCAGTTGATTGCCCTGAAGGAAGGCGTGAACCAGCGACCTGGGCCTGCGCAGGCACAGTAGATGTTGCCCCTAAAAACATTTGATACCCCATAGCTGAACTCTTTGGAATACTTTCGACTACTACTTTGTTGATGTCCACTTCTTGGTAATGCATACCCCGTTTGATTGTTTTTGTATTTCCGAGAATTACGCATGGTGTCTGAGTCAAGTTGCTTACGCAATGAGAGTAAATTTTGGAAGTACTTGAGGCAGACTGAGACGACGACGATGGGCGATTGCAAGTTAGTGGAACAGTTCAATGAAATGAATTCGGTGGAGATGATATTAAAACAATTTTACGGCGGAGATCATAGAGTGCGTCATCTCGGCAAAGTCATAGCAAGTATGTGTCAGCCCCGGATAACATCGCAGTGCAAGACTTTTTGGCTGCACTTGACATGCTCTGCTGATCCACGACCACAATGGCCCCGTCTGCCGTCGTAAACGCATACAACAAGCTCGCTGCCTTCAACGTCGAGGACCTTTTCGTCCGCAAACGCGAGCCTGGGCCCCGCCGCACCGTCTACGTAAATGAGAACCTCCCTGCAGTCTTCCACGATGCCAAGGGCCGTGTCAAACCCGAACACGTCTACCCCAACAACCAGGTTCTCACCTCCAAGTACACCGTTCTCACTTTTTTACCCCGCAATCTCCTCGAACAGTTCCGCCGTGTAGCCAACATGTCAGCCATCATTTCATTTCACTCTTCGCTTTGCTCACCAAAGTTGCACCTAGCTTCTTCCTCGGTATTGCCATCCTCCAGTTCTTCAACAAGTTCTCCACAATCTCACCGGGTCTTGTCATTCTGCCACTCCTTATTGTCTTGGGCATCACTGCACTCAAAGATGCCTATGAGGATGTCAAGCGGCATCAGAGCGACCGCCGTGTCAATCACTCTCCTGTTCGCATCCTCTCTGGAGGCGGCTGGACCAACCCTAACGTCATGGCCAAGAAAAGCCGCACATTCGTCCGCGGACTCCCTTTCCGTAGCAAGCAGAGTAAAAAGGGTGCACATGTCAACGACACCAACACAGAACCATTACCACACACGGACGTCGAGTACGATGACGACGAGGAGGTAGACGAGACCACACATCACCTCTTCGGCCACCACACAGACCACACCCGCCCCCATTGGCGCCGTTCCATCTGGGAAGACGTCCGTGTCGGCGACTTTGTCAAGATCCGCGACCACGAAAGTATCCCCGCCGACATCCTCATCTGCGCCACCAGCGAGGACGAAAACGTCGCCTTTGTCGAGACCAAGAACCTCGACGGTGAGACTAACCTCAAATCCCGTAACGCCTGTGCCCCGCTCACCCACCTCCGCTCCGCTCGGGAATGTGCGGATGTGAGGAATAAGTTTAGGGTGGAGTGTGATCGCCCCGACGTGAATATGTACAAGCTGAATGCGAAGCTGGTGCAAGGTGAAGGGACCGTGGACGGGGGAGATGTAGAGGAGGGTTTTGGGGACGGGGGGAAACGTCGGGCGGAGACGGTGCATCCGGTGGATATGCAAATGACACTGTTGCGCGGGACGGTGCTGAGGAACACGACGTGGGTCATTGGCATGGTCATGTATACTGGCCGGGATACTCGTATCGTCATGAACTCGGGCGGTACGCCGAGCAAGCAGAGTAAAGTCGAGAGACAGATGAATCCGCAAGTGTACGTTATCGTATCCTTATTGCGTTTGCTGGCATGGGCCACTATATATAGGTTGCCACAGGCACTCGCTTCGGAAGCTTATTTGATTTTTTTCTATTCAATGCTCGGGGATTGATGTGCTGATTCCGTTTTTTACTTTCTAGGTTCATCAATCTGATCATACTTGCGATCATGGCCGTTACATGCGCAATCGTTGACTCTGTCCTGGAACACCGTCAGTACCCGCGGTCCGCACCGTGGCTCTACAACGACAATCAGTCCGACGACAATCCATCCATCAATGGACTCGTCACATGGGCTTTTGCTCTCATCACGTATGGCCTTCTGCTTTACTCTTCTATCCTGTGCCTGAAATTGACCTAAAACGATACAGATTCCAAAACATTGTCCCGATCTCGCTGTACATATCTATTGAGTTCGTGCGCACGTGCCAGGCTGCCTTCATCTACTTTGACTCCGAGATATGCTACGACAAGACGGGGCAGGCTACACTTGCGCGTTCATGGAACCTCTCGGATGACCTCGGCCAGATCGAGTACATATTCTCCGACAAGACAGGGACCTTGACGCAGGTGAGCATTAAAGGGATGCCTTTGGAAAAAAACAACGTCACTAACAAACGTCTAGAATAAGATGATATTCCGACAATGCTCTATCGCAGGCAAAGTCTACCGCGGAGACCCAACCGACGTGTCACCCACACCACCCCACGAGGCAGAAACAGATGCAGACGCACAGCCCAAAACTAATGAATCCTCAGTTCCTGACACTAACCTCGTCTCCCTCCCCTCCCCACACAACTCAACCGACGACTCTGGTGCCTCCTCTACATCCACAACCGCGCCACCCGCATACCGACCACAAGACGATGACCAGCACGAAAACAAACCGAGCACGGCTCAAGACCCCGTGCACCCCCACTCACATGCTACCACCGCTGTCCCCGACCCACTCAATGCACTCACACCACGCGGGCCTACGCGCTTCGTATCCCCGGACCTCACGCACGACCTCTCCGCCGCCTCTTCCGCGGACCCAGAAGATCCAGGTCATGCTAGAGCTCTGAACGGGTTCTTTACAGTGCTGGCGCTGTGCCACACTGTGCTGACGGGAGCAGATGCACAGGGGAGGTTGGAGTATAAGGCGCAGAGCCCGGACGAGGCAGCGCTAGTGCAAGCTGCGGCGGATGTGGGTTTCGTGTTTAGGGGAAAGGAGGGGGATGTGTTAAGTTTGGAGACACCTTTTAGGAAGGAAGAGGAAGGGGAGAAGGGAGAAGGTGAGAGGGTGGTGGAGAGGTATAGGTTGAAGAATATTTTGGAGTTTACGAGTGCGAGGAAGAGGATGAGTGTTGTTGTTAGGAAGCTGGGGGAGAGGGAGGATGAGGACGGTGATGAGAGTGGGAGGTTGTTTTTGCTGTGTAAGGGCGCGGATAATGTTATTTTTGATCGGTTGAGGAGGGAGGGTGAGGGAGGACATGAAGGCGAGGTGATGAAGGAGACGGAGCGTCACCTGGGCGAGTTTGCAGGGGAGGGTTTGAGGACACTGACGTTGGCTTATAGGGTCATACCAGGTGCGTATTCTTTCTTCCTGAAGACAACACTTTTTTTTAAATGATGAGGACAGAGGACGAGTATGAGGCATGGAGTGAAAGATACCATGCCGCGACGGTGGCGATGGACGATCGGGACGAGAAAATCGAGCAAGTGTCGGATGAGCTTGAGCATAGTCTAAGGTTACTGGGCGCGACGGCCATCGAGGACAGCCTGCAGGACGGTGTGCCCGAGGCCATCGCCGACCTCAAGCGCGCGGGCATTAAAATCTGGGTCGCAACAGGCGACAAGCTTGAGACCGCTATTGGTGCGCGTGACGTCATCCGCTAAAACTAATCTTTATTTATTTATTTACGTTTACAGCCATCGGCCACAGCACAAACCTCATCGGACGCGAATCCAACATCATCGTTATCCGCGGGGGTAACCCTACCGGCCGCACGGTGTACCAGCAGATGGTTCATGCGGCGGAGGAGTTCTTCCCTGAGGCCAACCTCCTTGAGGCCATCCCGGAGGGACACCGTCCTCGCCCGCAGCCCCGGTCGTCATTTTCGTTTTCCCATTCGCGCCACGACTCTCACGGGAACGGGGGTGGAAAGGGTGGGGAGGGGCATGTAGATGAGACGGCAACGGAGTACCCCCTTCGCCGGATCGAGACGGGGCTTTCCTCCATTGTGGGTACGGGCAATGGAGAGCGTCCGGGCGGGTTCGTGTTTGTTGTTGATGGGGCAGCGCTGGCGGATGCACTTGCAGATGCGGAGAGTAAAGGCCTCCTCCTGCGCCTCGCGACCTTGTGTGAGGGCGTGGTGTGTTGTCGTGTATCGCCACTACAGAAGGCACTGATCGTGCGGCTGGTGAAGGAGGGGCTTGGGGCGATGACGTTGGCTATTGGGGACGGGGCGAATGATGTTAGTATGATACAGAGTGCGGATGTGGGGGTGGGGATATCGGGGGAGGAGGGGTTGCAGGCGGTGAATGCGTCGGATTATTCGATTGCGCAGTTTAGGTTCTTGAAGAGGCTGTTACTTGTGCATGGGCATTGGTCGTATGCGAGGAACGGGAATATGTGTGTATTTTTCTTTTGTCTTTTTGAGTCCAGCCTTTGCTGATCACGCCTTTTTTATTTTATCTTTTAATTTGGTAGGATTTTAAACTTTTTCTATAAGAATATTGTGTGTATAGGTGTGCTGTGGTGGTTCCAGATCTACTGTGCATGGAGTTCAAACTAGTACGTTGCTATCATCCCCATCATTCTGCGATAAACTCAGTATGGCCCCCTCCTAGCGTCTTCGAGTATACCTACCTTCTTTTCTGGAACTCGTTCTGGACTATCGCACCTGTTATTGCCATCGGCTTGTTCGACCGTATAGTTGACGCACACGTCTTAATGGATCTTCCAGAGCTGTACCGCTATGGCCGAGAGGGCAGGTGGTTCGGGATCAAGTGGTTCTGTATCTACATGTTCGATGGTGTCGTCCAGGTATACTTCCCTCTCTTTCATTATTTTCGCGAAGATATCACTGAAATTCGACATGAACAGTCTGCGGTTATCTTCTTCCTCATTCTCTACGCGTACATCTCCGTCTCGGCTCGTTCGGATGGGTGGGCTGTTACGTTGTACGAGTTCTCCACCGTAAGTTGTTCCGAATGTAACGTCCTTCACTGGCTGACGGGCTTCATTTCTAGACCATGGCATTCTCAGCAGTGATCGTGGCCAACCTCTTTAATGGGTTGAACACTAACGTCTGGACTGGTTGGGTATTCTTTGCCGTCTTCATTGGCATCATCCTCATTACCATCTACACTGTAAGTCCCCACATTCACCCACCGCATCATCAACTCACGTATCTTTTTGATGCACAGGCCGTGTATAACGTCATCTCCCCGGGCTGGTTCGTGACACCTGTGTTCGGGAACAACAACTTCCTCTGGCCGTCTGCGTTCTTCTGGCTCTGCCTCCCGCTCACTATCTGCCTTGCTCTTCTCCCGCGGTACCTCGCCAAGGCGTGGAAATTCGGCTTTGCCCCAGATGACATCGATATCATGCGGTACATCAGGAAGATGGAGCCCGAGCGGGACCTTGCCACAGACGCATATGCTTACAGTCGGACTGCATATCCAGGGGCCGGACGGACGAGACAGGAGCAAGGAGATTGGGCAGCGAGTGCAAGCCGCGTATCGAGTGTTGTAGACATACCATCGCAGCAGCAGCAGCGGCCGTCGGTGGACGTGCGCTCCGGAAGCAGGACTGATATGTCTACTGGGGTGAGGAGTGACGTCCATCGGGGCTTTGACTTTTCGACAGAGGAGGGAGGCGTGGCGATGGCGCGTATACAGACAAATTTGAGCGAGAGGAGGGCGAGTAGTCGGAATCTTCCTGCAGTGGATGAGAAAGGAGAGGGTGGGAGGAGGAGGAAAAGGAGTGGGACACTGGGGCATGTATTTTCGGTGAGGAGAGGGTTCTTAAAGAAGAAACTGTCAGCCTCGGATGGGGGAAGATGATGTACGTCTGTGGATTCTCCTCCCATTTCCTCCCCTCTTTTCGTCATTATTTTATTCGCTTCATCCTTCATGCCTTTTCCTTTTCTTTTTGCTATTCATTATAACACTCGACAGCCTATATAGACGAGCCAGCCTATTCCACTTGCATTTTTCGGTCCTCTACTCTTTTCCATCACCGCACTTGCTACTATTAGTATTTATCCTATCCATCCACCCTTACGTGTACTGCCATGAATGACCCCCCACACACCTTCACGAACGTTGTATCCACCCTGCATATAGCCCCGTCCCGTTCCTCACGACCACTTTATGACAGTGCATCCATCTATGTAGTTAATCGACAAGCTTTCTCTAAAGCATGTCAAACTTGAATAAAAAGCGGATTTTCCCCTTGCGGTAACGGCTAGTATTGAGACAGTAGATGGTTATACGTGACAGGCGACACTAGGCTGTAGGTAAGAACAGGAGTAAGGTATATGAAGAAGAATTATATCCAGATGGATATAAACACAGAAAGCAAGAAGTGATACACGTACTAGCAGGAAATGCAAAGGGAAAGTATAAGTGATGTGATTTCAAAGCACGGGGCGATAAATAATGGGAAAGTTAACATTTTGGATCACGAAATCCTTCTAAGACGCAGACCGTGTCTCAATAACCAGTGGTGTAACACCAGCAATGGGTGCCTTTGGTGGTTTTGGGTAGACGTTCATTGAGCCCGTTGAGACAGTATCTGAATCTTCTGGTACCAATTCCGCAATGGAACCGTGAGGTGCACATTCGATATCAGCGACGATACCCCGTAAGGCAGCTGAGTTGAATCCAGAAGTTTCAATAATCAAAGTGTTGGTTTGCACAATAATGAAGACTGCAATAGAAAATAATGGCTTGTTGATCACGAAATCAGACAGGTCATGGCGCAGTGACATTAGTTTACGAACCATAGTGGACCAGAAACAATCACTGAGTACATAGTAAGCAATGTCGCTGGCCGGAGATATGGGTATAAATGATACAGCCAGGACTGTGGTCTTTAATATAAATGAGTAAGTGAACATTGAAACAGTAAGCAAAATACAAACCTGAAGAGCGCAGAATGTAAGGCCAGATACTACAAGAACGAGCAATACCCGCTGCCCACGTGTCATTGACCTCTGTCCCAAATTGTGTCTATGTGTGGAGTACTGAACTCTGAAGAAGGGTCAGAAGGGTCGAGCAATACGAAATATGACATACCTAAATCTATGGAGGATCAGGAGAGTGGCAACCAAGTTTGTGGCCAGCGATAAGATAAATGCCGAATCGCCGAGGTTCAATACTACTGGTTCAGTTGCACCATTGCTTGTCAGGACTGCGCCAGGAATAACTTCGAAGATCATAGAGGGTATCGAGCATCCTGCACATCATATGAATAACTATTTTCCACTTTGGATAAAAATTTTAGTATACCAGTGGTGGCCACAAGTAGGAGCCATGGAGCAAGCATTACCCACTTCTGGTTGGGATACAAAACCCATGCTCGCCAGACCACTATACAGTCATTGATAATTAACTAGGATCTCGTTCAACATTCCAGTTTGCAGTGGCTGACATTAAGGCTTGTACCTGAATCTGTTGTCCCCATGAAACGACGATATTATAAGGGTCCGTTGCCTCGTTTACTGTTCCCGCTGAAGCTCGGTTAATCAAAGTCTCTTTTATTTGCACTGCTGTCGTTAAAGTACAGCCGGCAAAGATAGCGGCATGAAGCAAGTAACTTGTAACCATTGTTGCGAGTATGGCTTTTCTTTGCAGCGTACCGAATCCACGACCACTAGATCAAATATGAGTTGGGTCTCTGACACACTGTAGACAACTTACCGGTTTAGATGAATCCAAATTATGAACAGACCCGTTGCAACTCCTGTAAAGATATAATAGTTGTTAGAGAAATTAGACAGTTAATAAACACTTGTCGTACCAAAGGATATGGTAGCAAGCACTGGCACTGCGAAGTTGTCACCCAGAATAAGACCAATATGCTGAAACCGGGCACGCTCCTCAGGCGTCATTGGGGATCAGTATGAAGTTTGCATGGCAGGGTGGGGAGGCCTAACATTTTATATAAGTTGGTGATGACTTGACGACCTAACCATATGAACATCCGTGAATAATTAATAGAGCATCACAGGATGGCACTTCATTGGTGTAAAAATCAGAAATGACAGTAACATTGATTTGACTTGTGCCTGCCAGTGGGTGTTTGAGTCAGACATGAGTTGTAAGCTATGAAAGATAAAATTTGGAATGGGGCTATTAGAGCTGAGAAAGATGACTGAGTCTGACGAGATTAGTGGTGACTCAATGAAGATGCTACAAAGTGAGGAAGGAAAGGTCTCAAGGAGTGAATCCGACGCATCGTATATGCTTTTGATCATCACCCTCGACACAATAGTGGAGCATCCAATATCACTAACATTTTCGTGGATATGTCAGCATCATACAGGAGCCTTAAAACTCGAGATAGCATCGGGTAATTCGGGGATATAGATGATGTTCATGTTCAACGCATCCGCTCGATATGAACCTGTTGTACTACGGCGTCTAAGAACGGTGAGGAGGAGCTTGAACACTCGGAGCGCAAGCACACACAATACTATAGTATAACGATATCTGTCTCTCTGCAAAGTGAATAGACACGATAGCTTGTCAAACAGGAGAGAAGATTTATCAGCAGGAGAACACAACATACGCTCTCCGCCGTCAACAATCAATGATGAACGTCCATCTGAAAACTGCTGTGGACCAAAACAAGGACAACAAAATATCATATCACCCCTGCCCAGTATGCACAAGGGCATTGTCCAACGCTACCATTTGTGACATAGTCCTACCTGCAGTGCGAAAATCACAACTCAGTTGAACGATAAGATGAAACAGTATACAGACCATGCAAACTACCTGTGGGAAGTCCAAAATTACCCTTGTATATCTGTGGGGTTGAAGTCGAGTCGGTGGGGCGTGAGGAATCAGGATGGTGGAAGTCCTTGGACACATTGTGGTATTTGCCGAAATGATTGCGGAGTTCAAAATGACCAAGGACATGGTGGCCAATTTGAACAATTTCCTATACTAACCACCCAGTATCGGTCAACCTGGTCATCAAGCTGTTTAGGCAGTCAACCTGACAAGCCTCCGAAAATTTTTACGAGAGGACAAAAATCCTCAGCTTGACAGATGGTGGCAATATGAGGAGTTCCGAATCCCGAAATGTGGCAAAAACCCAGATTTGGGAGTAAACACCAGAGGATTCACTCATCGCAGACAGTAACGGCCAGTTTGTTCATAAACATCCTGTGTTTACACCACATATCCTCTTCTAACAACCTCCAGCCCTCCCCAAATGTCGAATCCCCGTGGTTACAAGTTCAGAATCGACCCCTCTGTGCCACCACTCAAACAAGACACTAATTATCTGAATAATCTCACCTCAACGGACTCCTTACTCCACGTTACCGCCACTAAATACTACTTCTGTTCTGGTCTTTCTGGCGGTAAACGTCCACGAGGAAACGGAAGTCTGGGCAAAGCCAAAGTCAAGCCCTGGGAGCAACAAATCTCGACATTCTCGTCGACACCCCAGGCGGCGGCTGTCCGAGACACAAAACTTACTGGGGAGTCCGAGTTGATTGGTCTTACTAGTTTCCTTAGATCCTGTGCAGAATACGCGTTTTCTAAGCCTGGGACTGTTATGGAGTGCGGACGACGCGGACGTCGTTGTGATATTATTAGAGAAGCTGGAGAAACGTTCAATATACCGAGTACCAACAGAAATGGCGCGAGTCGGTGCGTTGTCAATATCATTGTCACGCATATAAGTTGACTTTTTGCATACGTATTCGTTATAAAGACCATTACTATGCGCCACGGAACCTCTGGATTATTTACCTTTGACGAGTACTGGATATTTCGATGATCTGGCCGCGGCGGCTGTACTCTTGGATCTTGGGCGGCCACTAATATCGACTTACACTTGCAGGCCGAGTGTGGACACGGGCACGCGCCGACGTGTCTCTGTGTCAGATAACTTCACTTCCCCGAGCTCTCCAAGTCCCATCTGTGTTCCGAGCACCTCCTGTTGTTTCTAATGCTACTACATATTCCTCTTCGACTCTCCACTGCACCTGTACACGGAATTCTTTGTATCCATACCTGCATAACCACGGCAGTGCATTCATCTTGTAGTTCCTAATGCTATCCCACTCTCTGTGCTGCACTTGCTGTATCCACCCTACCTTCTCATCACAATTGCTTTATGACAGCGCATACATCCATGTAGTTAATGCCCGTTAAGTTCATCCTCAATGAAACGTAGATTCTCCCTTCACGATGCTTCTCTTGAAAACCATTATGGCTGCCGACGATTAGATTTAGATGATGAGATGATACGGTATGGTATAGTACAGTGAGTGAGTGAGGGATGGTGGTACACGATGATTACATATGATAGGTGGCGCCAGGCCATAGATAGGAATAGGAGTGTGGATGGTTACAAGTAAGAAACAAAGGATACATAAATACACCGATGGATAAAGGAAAGTGAGAGGGGGAGGTAGGGAACAGCATAATAGTACAGACCCAACAATAACACGCCAAATAAGTATTCAAAACGAAAAGCAAAACAAGATCGAGAAAGGGGCACGCATAACCTATTTAGAGATCCGTGAGATCGATAACCTCCGTGACCCTCTTTCCACTTCCACTTGTCGACATTTTCCTGGCATGTTTCTGGATCCCGTAAACTCTGGGCTCAGTTTTGACGCGGACGGGGGAGCGGGTGTGGTTTGTTGATGTGGAAGAGGATGGGGCTTGGTCAGTCGGGTACGTGGTGGAGAGGGCTCTTGGGCGGCGGAGAAGAGCGATTTTTGCCTAAGAGTGGGTAGGTATTCAGGAAAGGAAGATGAATTGGGATGGGGACAGGACAAGCTCACCTCGAGTGCACGGATCTCGGCCTCACGCGCACTGTCTACAGCTGGGTAGGTTACGGGCGTGAGTGAGGGAGTTGGTGGATTGGGGGCGGGACGGGGGACAATGCCGCCTGCCATAAGCATTGCTTTGTAGTACAGATAAGTATAAGGAAGGTGAGTACAAGGTATATACGCACCTATTGGGCGATACTTGAAAGTAAAGGAGGCGTAGGGAGCGACGCCGATGGTTTTGGCAGAGACAACATCAACAACGGGGGCGGGGGAGTAGTATTCCTCGCCGTATCTATGGTGATTGTGGCGATTAGATCATTGAAGAGTAATAGGAGTTTCATGGGAGGGATTACTTGACGTGATGTGTACCAGCTTTCTTTGAGCGCTCGTGCACAACCTGGCTTTCAAGGACAGGGTTGCCCGGCTGGTGCTCGAGGGACTTGGTGACGACGTAATCGACTTGGAGGCGCCATAGCTGCAACGTGATGGTGCCAAAGCTGTAGGCTTGGTCGACGGTGTGGAGGTAATCGTCGTCGTCTGTGAGATGATGAGCGTGTGTAACTAGATAAGATGAAAGGATGCACACCGGTGACCTCGATGGCGGTGAACATAAAGTCCCGCCTTGTAAAGTCGGAGGTGCGAGCGTAGGAGACACCGACGGCGTTGGGCCGGTTGGGGTAGGAGCCGGCATCGAGCATGATGTGATTGTCGCAGGCCACGCCGTCAATGAACACCGTGCCCTGTAGGGGATACTGTCGAGAAAGACTGCGCCAGTTTACAGAGAACTTCTGTTATGAAGGTCAACCTGTGTAGATGAAGCAATGGCAAACTTGGGACAAAGACGTGCCTTGCCAGGCTCTGATGCGATCCAGCACGTCTGAGCATTGGTATTGGGTCTCTCGACGGCGTAAACCTGGCGAGCGTGGCCATCCATGGATACCCAAGCCTGGATGTCTTCTTCGAATTGAAGGGATATCTGCATGGTCGAAAGGGTGGAAAGCGCCTTGAGTCAGATAATTATCAGCGGTTATATAGGGTCACAGTCTAGAGTTGAGGCAAATTAGCGCTCAGCAGTCACTGCAGTGCCAGTCAGGGTCACATCCGATACCGTGAAAGTCCAAATCGGGATGAATCTGATGGTCAAGATTCAGGGCCGTGACGAGGATGTGATGGAACCAATTCCAAACAGTCACAGTACCCTGCTCAGGATGTCATAACTCACTTCCGCCTCTTCTGTTCCAGAACCAAAATGGGTCAGAACCTATTCCACAGATCCAAACAACCACCTTCGTCCAGCTGGGTGATATGACTGGTACATTGTCTCTGGCTTTTCACCACCATGCATGTACGAGCCTCGAGGATTCTGTTTTTCTTTAACCATCCCACCACGATCTTCAACAGTCATCATCTGCGAGCAGCCGCGTGTACTTTATCCTTACTGCTACACTTCTTGTAAACAAGTCAATTTACAACAGGGGACGACACTATAGCTCATTGTTTAAGCAAACCAGAATGATATTAGTAGAGCGGCTGCGTAGGTTCGAATCCTGCTGGTGTCACTGATCGCGTCTTGAATGAACTTTATTATTGCTTTGTTACGTTTTTCAAGTATCGGTAATACTTCACACTGTCACACTGACGTCCTGATTCTGGTGACCTCTCTTCAGACTTCGGCTGACAGCCCCATGGGCCACGGCTCGAATTCTCGCCATACACTACGATCACGGTCATACGATAGCTTAGATCATCTAATGCAAGTTATCGTCGTTATCGGTGCACAACGATATCGATATATTAGTGTATACCTCCCATGTCTAGTCTCCCCTAGACAGGACAGACACCATCAGTCGTTCTCCCATTCTGTCTGTGGCTACAGACAGTGACACGCGACAACATCCACGTCTCGAGTACGGCAAGTATGTACCGTTTTCTCCTTCCTTTTGGCCTCGAGTTGCTTTTGCCTCGATTCAGAGATTTTAGCGGCACAGCGGTAGTGTAGATCGTCCTATGAACTATATTGGGAGTAGGCGCTATAGCCAAGTGGTTACGGCGACAGATTAGAATATCTTTCGCATATACCATCTGTTCCTCTTTGAGGGCGCAGGTTCAAATCCTGCTGGCGTCGAATGCAGGGGCACTTTCTTCTTTTTGAATTTTTTTACTGTGTGATTGTCTCCATTGTCACCGCGAAACGCAGGGCTGCTAGCCCATTCAGAGGATAAAAAAAGCAACGAGAACCGTTGTACTTCTAAATTCACAACGGATTATCCAACGGTGTCCCACAGACCTCGTGATGTGCACGGCCCATATTACTTGGAGCGTAAAGTGGGAATTCAGTTTACTTGGTTATTTAGTCACCTAGCGCAGCCCAGCGCTCGAATGACCCAGAAGGCAAGCATTTCCATAATAGGACGACGCGCTATTTGTATATGCTTGTGCAACCAGATTTGACGTGTGACTCTGCTTTCGACTATTCCAGTCACAACAAGACCGCGCCACTGCTAACCACCAATCCAGCACCAATGAACTCCCCACCCGATCCAGGCTCCCCCATATCCACAGACTCAGAATCGCCACCGCCCGATGAACTGCTCGCCCACACCGGCTCATCGCAGGGCTTCATATCCCATCTCACACAGTCCCTTGTCGGGGGATCCAAGCGGCGTCTTCCTGGCGGGTCATCTACTGTGCAATCATCGTCGAACAGAGACCCCAAGACGAGGCGGCGGATGGAACTCGCTGCCAAGGCTAATGCGACCAGTGGTGGAGGCAGTGCAGGTACATTATGGGATGCACAGAAGGAGATGAAGAGGGAAGAGAGGGAGCTTGTGGATCATCAAATTGTGGAATACTTGAGGAAAGGTGTGCACATCTTGATTTACACAAATTAATGGATTGGTATCCTGAAATTAGTCGTGTTATAGAAATTGGTGATCCCTTCCAGGACGGTGTTATCCTCAGGCATGCTTAGCTTGTTTGCGCCTATAGCACTTGGTGAGGCTCATGACTAGGAGGATAACCATTAACGATGCTAACTACAGTGTCCTAGCTTTCAGATGTTGCATCGATTACCACCAGTTGCACTTGTATCATAACACCCTTGTAAGAATATCATCACGCATCACCGTAGCTTCAACCCACATCAAAACATGTAAAAAGTTTAAATTCCATATGGAATGATACGCTATACTATCTATATTGCTACACACTAGGTATGCTTCCTATAATCCGAAGAACATTGTTACAAAAACAAGGGTCCCGTGGCGTGATGAAAGAAGTTCGAAAATTATCTTAATAAAGTAAAGCCGTTAACAACCTCATGACTCGCTCTTCCTCGACGTCGATCCCTTCTTCCCTAGGCCACGTCTCAGCGAGAGTATACGCGATAGAGCGGGCCCATCTTTGCTCTTCTTCGACGTCAGCGGTGGAGGCTCGATATTCTGTCTGCTTGCTCTCCGCTCTGATAAATTGGTTTGCATGCGCCGCATCTCCACTCCACCCTCCTCCATCGCAAAATTGAATCCATGATCGGTGGACACTACGCCTGTCGCCATGTCCGTCCGACTTGCCATGCGCAAGTCCACCTCAGCCGTGCTCTCGTTTATGCGTGAGCGGGACGTCCGCCTTGACGCTGCAGAGGGGGGCCGACGCAGCTCTGCGAGATGAGATATGCGCACGTCGTGTTTATAATCCAAGTGAGGCTGGTATTTACTGATGTATCGCATAGTGTCAAGGTCGTCCGGCTCGAATCCGAACTTCCATGCTCTGGCAATAAAGCGGGGGGCAAGAGAGAGGAAGAAAGTTATAGGCATGCTCAGCCAGAAGTACGGTGAGGCTAAAAGAATGTAGTAGCTCCCATAGATGGTTGTGACGGTGTACCCGGGAGTTAGGGCGGAATAAATGATCTAATAGACCAGTGATTAGCTCGTTCAGTGTAATGAAGTATGCAAAGGCCAGACTAACCGTGAATAACCAAACAACAATGATACCGACGAATGTAGCGAAGAATATCCAAGCATTCCAAGAGGTAGCACTGAAGCCCGTAAAGATATTTGCAACCATGACGGCAACTACAGCCATGGTCTGGGGAGCGTATTAGCTTTCGAGTAGCATGTGCAGAGCCCGGTGCGCATACCGTTGAGAACTCTTGGAGATATATGCCGTACCCATCCGAACGTGAGGTTGGTGATGGATAATACGCGTAGAGAATAAGGAAAAAGATGATAGTCGACTGAAAAAGAGAAATTAGATGAAAGTCCTTGGAAAGTAAGTATGTGCTCACTTGATATAATCCATCGAACACATAGATAAAAAAGGACTTCAGGGTGAACCAAGTACCTTTGCGACCATAATGGTACAACTCGGGTACATCCATCAATATATGGGAATCTACGCGCCAAATGAGTGGATGATTTCAAGAAATGTTGGCTTGATTTCGGCTTACCCAGTATACGATCGAAAAGGCCGATACCAATCACAGGGGCAATCGTCCAAATCGAGTTCCAGAAGAGAATGTATATATATTCAAAGACACTACAAGTGAAATTAGCGTCGGAGCATATCAAGCAGTGGGCAGAGATAGACGAACAAGTTAGCACTCCATCCACTATAGATCTGGAACCACCATAGTACGCCGACGGGAACAACATTTTTGTAGAAAAAGTTCAAAACCCTGGAATGGTATTAGTCAAATATGTTCCCGGTGAATGAAGTCATAAACTCACATAGTTCCATTTCGAGCATAAGACCAATGACCGTGGACGAGGAGCAATCGTTTAAGGAATCGGAACTGTAATCATGAGTGAGCTTTACAAAATGATTACAAAGCGTGCCGACATACCTGCCCAATAGCATAATCTGACGAGTTGACAGCCTGCAAGCCCTCTTCACCAGAGATACCAACACCAACATGTGCAGCCTGTAACGGCACAACCACAGCATGAGAAGAAAGTTGTATACTTGCAGAAGCCTTGACGTACCTGTATCATGCTGACATCATTGGCACCATCACCAATAGCAAGAGTCATGACTTTGAGACCATCCTTGACCAAGCGCACAATGAGTGCTTTTTGAAGTGGAGAGACACGGCAGCAAATGACGCCATCGCAGTTTGTCGAGAGGCGTAGAAGGAGGTTTTTCCC
>JABCKU010008106.1:0-154241 GCA_018221655.1 Myochromella boudieri | reverse complement strand
ACACGTTGTAGAGGGATATTTTGGTCGCGGGATGAAGTTGAAGGACGAGGAAGTTCGGTAGATATTTCAGGGAAGAATTTGTCGAGAGCATGTGTCATTTGTTGGTACACTGTATGCCCTTCCGTACCACCACGAATGATGATGATGTTCGAATCATTCGAGATGAGATTAGTACTCCGTCCGATGGCTAGTTGTATTACATCAGTATGGAAAGAGAATGTTGTACCATCATAAGACCAGTAATCTCACCGATAGCAGTCTCTAATTTGTCCCCGGTTGCAACCCATATTCGAATGCCAGCCCGCTTGAGATCAGCAATTGCTTCAGGAACTCCGTCTTGTAGTTTATCCTCAATGGCAGTGGCCCCAAGCAGTCGTAGATCCTGTTCAAGTTCACTTGATACTTGTTCAACCTTTCCCTCTCTGTCATCAAGAGATAGTGATGCCTCATGATAACGGTTGCTCCATGCTTGATAGTCATCCTCTGATGAATTTTAGATCGTCAGGAAGTTATTATTGGCATGGCAGGCACTACTCACCAGAGATAACCTTGTAGGCCAAAGTGAGGGTCCTGAGTCCACTGTTTGCAAACTCACTCAGGTGCACCTCCGTCTGTTCCATGAGATCACGCTCGCTCTCCTTCAAACGTTGATAGATGACATTGTCCGCCCCTTTCGTGAGTAAAAATAACCGCCCGTCGTCCCCGCCTAATTTCCGCAACACCACACTCATTCTCTTCCTCGCGCTAGTGAACTCTAAAATATTCAAGAGCTCGTATTTCTCCACGTCAGGAGCCGATGAAGGGGTGCGTAACGATAATGTCTCCTTGTCCCGACCACAGAACACAAATCCAACATCTGCCGCGGCCTGCACTAAGGCCGCCTCGTCAGGGGATTGAGATTTGTATTCGATCTCGCCAGTTACGGGGTCAACAGAAGCAAGGACTGTATGGCAGAGTGATAAAACTGTGAAAAAACCATTCAGCAACCGCGAATGTGATGCATTCTCCGGATTTGAGTCCCCATCTACAGATGCTTCGATGTCTCGTGTCAAAATAGCGTCTTTGAATCGTGGGCGCTCTTCCTTGACCTTCCTCGGTAGGACTTTGGTAGCAGGCAAGACGGCCGCAGGGTCGTTTGTAACGTTGGAACTTGAAGATTGTCTGGTATCCCAAAGATCTACATTTACGGCCGCTGTGGGTGTAATATTTATTACGCTGCTGATAGACGCGGGCTTGGCTAGCGGCACGGGTTTTTCATCACCTGCTGTGTCCTCGTCATCGTCACCTCTGTACGCTTTCCCGCCGATAGAACAATGATGGAAGACCATAGAGTTCTAAAGACATATTAATTCGATAGGGTATGGATTGGAGGGAAGAATGACTGCTTACTTGTGTGAGGGTGCCTGTTTTATCTGAGAATATGTACTCAATCTGTCCAAGGTCGTCTGATAGAGTCCAACTCCTTGCGACAGTGGCCTGTGACGTCTTCTCGTACCACATATCTCCATCGAAGTAGATAAATGCAGCTTGTAGTGTTCGAACGAACTCGAACGATACATAGAGAGAGATAGGGATAATGATTTGGAACCTATAAATATAACATTATCAGAGAATGACCTTACTGAATCAAAGTTCGCGATACGCACGTAAGAAGAGCAAATACCCAAGTAATCACTCCGTTGACGTGAGGGTTGTCGTCCTTCAAGTTATCACCAAAGAGCCATGGAGCATTAAGCGGGTAATAGTGCGATTGGAGGGTTGCATCAGCAATAGCGCAGACAGTAGCTACAGCTCCCAAAATGACAAGGTTGATCAAACTACTCACATGTGCTCAGTGAAGACGAACTAAAAAATGATAGACATGAAACGTACACTTGAAGGTTCATCTGCTTCTCGACTTTGCTGCGTTTACTTGGGGTCACACCCGAGTTCATGACGATGTTGCGCAGATCATGATGTCGGCCGGAATGGATTCGTTATCCATGATTTTAACAAAGTCGCCAACTCGGAGATCCTCCCACATCACTGTCTTCCAGTGAGGCCTCCTCCCTTTCGGCTTCTCGTCCAAAGCTGGCTCAGCAATCTCGTCGTACTCGCCGTCCGAATCTGAATCATCCTCGGTTGGTAGATTGACTTTCTGCGAAGAACGTCTCCGACGGATTCGGACTAACCGCCGAACGAAGGTTTTGCTCTTCGACTTCATCCCGTTCGTGTTCTCCCACTCCCCGCCTGCCAACACTTTGACCGTACTATTATTAATGCGCCTATCAGACTCGTGCCGTTTTATATCTTCGTATCCATCCTTGATAGCAGTTATACCCAAAATGAAAATTAACGGTAGGACAACGACAACTTGAGAGGTCGTGGAGAACTTTGGGAAGAACTGGAGGATCGTTATGGCCAGGAAGAATCTATTTTTTTTTTCGAAAAAAATCAATGGATGAATGGAAAACATGATTTAGTTCGGCGTACATGTTAGCTATTCGTCTGAATTGCTCCAGAAGGTTTCGGGGGAGGAACGTTATGATCGTATACTTCGAGGTGATGACCTGGTTACTCGTATGGACAAATTCGCGCTTGACCTTGCCTTTCCGGTCGAGGTAGTTCTCCGGGACATTTTCGTTGACATATATCGTCCGTGGAGGGCCGGCCTTTCTCTTCTGCGAGAACAGAGACTCGACGTTGAAATTATCCAACCAAGCAAACCAGCCCTTGGTGGGCTTGGTGCCGGCCTTCGACATGGAGGAGGACGATGGACAAGAGAGTAATGAGGAGCAGTCAAATGACAGATCTCTCTGTCTTCATACTAGTCGTCTGTAAGCAGAGTTCAGAGTCGGATTTGATTATCATCATTGCTATGATGTGGCCCGCCGTGGACGCCGGTGACAAATGATGAAATGTCAGAAGTTGGCTGTTTGGCTGTTTCGCCGAGAGCGCTTACGAGCAAACAGCGACACTGCGTGTTTTACGGAAATCGGAATCCTTGGGGCTCGCAAGCCGCATCACATACTGCTACTCTCCCGCCGTTACTGGACAGCTCAAATTTCCTGGCTTCATTGGTAGCTCAGGAGCTCTCAGGAGTAGGCTTTACAAATAGCCAACTCCGGGAACGTTGGTCCGGGGTACCAATTGATCACTTGTCTGATCGCGACCCTTGTGGTATGGGAATATATTTTTACAATTATATGAGTCTTCAAATTCGTGACCCACCTGAAGTGATTGATAGAACTTGGCATGATACTATGCTCGTCCAGCAGGTCATTTCAACAAGTCGTCATCGGGACGCGCGTCGGCGCCAGCAAAACCAGACTCGATTGTCCGTAAACCCTCCACTTGCCACAAAAAATTAGCCACACCAGTTCTGCCTCCTCAGTCACTCTTGGTTCGACATTGTTCTTGAGCTTTTTGACATTCGCTGGGAAACACGATGTCAAGTAGAGGCAGGCGAGACTGGTGACATTGATGACTGAACTTCTCATGCACACTTCTGAAGTCCTACAAAATGCGACAACTTTCTCACCCCATTTCTGCGGTTTGTTGTATCACTGTCCTAGGACATGTATATGAAATCCATTCGATCTTGACAGAAACGCATTTGTTCCAGGATCTGCATTGATACCATTGGAAGAGCGACCAGTCAAACCAGGCTTTGAACATGGTAATTCTTGGACCCTTTCGGCAGCTATGGGCAGCTTTTTCTACGATAGCGCTTGCAATCAATACCTGCCCATGATGAAGCCCGGACCGGAAAGGCAGAGAATCGTCCGAATCGTCCCCGTCGGACACCAGCCTGATGTATCCACAGCAAAGCTAATGAGACACGCATCTTTAAATTCAAAGGATATAAGAAATTGTGGAGGGTGTTGAAGTGGCAGGCGCCCCCGTGTTTAAGAATGTATGCGACCTTTACTTCTTCATTACTCCCATTTGATAGGGAGTTGTCTTGGGCGGCGCAATGTCACTGGTCAGCTTCTGTGGCGTTCTCTCCACTTCTCAGCCTGTTACGAAATTTTGGGAATCCACTCAATAAATTGCATTGACTCGGACTTGCCTCAGTTCCTCCTCTCATTGAGAAATACTGTTCTGATGATGAACCTCTTTCTGCATCCTCTCGTGCAGGATGACATCACTTTGTTTGAACTTCCCCACATCTCTACCCTGAATAGTAGTGGGCCCTTGAAGGTTCATCAAGTATGACAAGGTACAGATACAGTAATTTGATGTTCTGATCAATTTTCCTCGATAGCTAACAATACGAAGTAGGCTTTCCCTCGTTCATTTGTTTCCAAATACACTTTGTACTCGGTGCTCACAGACAACATATGAGAAGACAGGGCTTGTACAGGACAATATCGTACTTCACTGCATAAGGATGAAAACTGTACGCTTTTGGACTAGATTCTAAGGTCATGGTTTAGTACAGGTTTTATTATTTCCACGTTTTTCGACATTGATCATCTTATACTACATAAACATCCTCCCCACATCGATATAATTATCCATCTTAGATCAACTCCAATTTCAGGAATCAGCATACAACACCTGATGGAAGGCTACATGATTGTACCTTATCAACAATTACGCGCTAGTGATCCCGACAGTATTGTAGCTCTTGCCGCCGTCGGAACAGTCTGCCCACGGCTGGCAGACGAACTTGCCTCTCGCTACAGGAGTGGCCACCGCCCAACATGAGTAACGCTGCTTTGAAATCCCCAAAGAACTTGAAGTCATGACGAAAACCATACTTCAACAACTCGTCTTCTATCAAAGGTCCTCGCTGTTAGCTAACTTGATTTCACACAATGACGGGCTTAGCCAGTAGTAACATCAATAATCACCCAACCAAAAGTGGCACAGTACGTTACACGCAAATATGATCGCTAGTATACAGTCACTCCAGTAACGGGCGTGTCTTCAGAAATAGGCCGAAATTCAAGACGCCTGCAAATAACAAGTAACAATCAGAACGAGCAGACAGGATTAAGCTTCGACGTACTGTGTCATCGTATCACAATTATCATACATTTAGATAACTCAGGCTACCATACCGAGAGGGCTAATGCAAGGAGGGATGTTGGGAAGAAAATCGGTAAAAGTTTCGACGCAGAGGATCCTTGGGTTGCACCAGGAGCAATTGATGTCGAGTTGCTAGTTGGTGTTTGAGCCTGACTATCTTGCGTTGAACTCTGAGTTTGACTATCCTGCGTTGAGGTCTGAGTCCCGTTATCCCCGACTGTCGTGGTAAGCAAGACCGTCGTACTAGTGTCGGTGGCGGTTCCGGTGGCAGTAGTTCCTTGGACTGAAGTCTTTGTTGAACTTGTCTTTGTCGAACTTGTCTTTGTCGAACTTGTCTTTGTTGAACTTGTCTTCGTCGAACTTGTTTTCGAAACGGAGACTGTGCTTGATGCATGGGCCTTCAGCTGAAATGTGGGGCTGTTGGCAAGGACGAAATCGACCATGCTGAGTAACTTCATTAAGTACCTTGCCAACAATTTTAACCCAGTAAACCTCACGTTACATTAACAGCTTTTAAGATGTAAGTCTCGCTGGTCATAGGCTCTTAATAACTTGCGACGACGAGCTTCGACAAACAGAGTGACATACCGAACTTTGACTCTATCAACTGGGAACGTAGTTGTTATCTTCCCGATTGATGAATCAATGTTTTCTCCAACAGTCTGTCTCAAATCGAAAGGATCTCCAGCCCCCATGAAGAAGAGCGTCCACCTTGGTTCATCTTTTGAACTAGTGGTCCAGGTGATGGTGGTCTCTTCACCAATAACCAGGTTAGAAGGAGCGTTCAAGGTCAAGGCAGACACTATGGGAGCAAGGCAAAGGAGAGCGACGCTGCTAGTGTATTATGAGAAACGGCCAGGAAATGTGAGGAGTAACATACCATATGGCTTGGAGGTGCATGGCAAAGAAAGAGGGAAAGTACAGACCTGTTCACGGTGACTTCTTCAAAACTTGTTATAAATGCATCTGCCAAGCGAAATGTATTACGGCAACTCATCACCGTAAAACTGTCGACTTATGTGCTGAAACTCACACAGGATAGCACAGGTAATACATTCGAGGCTGCTCTTGGGTTCGCTGTTTAGGGGGGTTACCATCACCATCAATGTCACTAAGCTTGAATCTTGGAAGAATTCCTGTGATACAGTGATTGGGAGGGAAGAACAATATGACTGAAGTTGTATGCCCAGGTATAGTCAATGATTGTGGTTCACCGCGATCAGGATAGAACATTTAAAGACCATGATAGCCTCCAAGACTGGGGCTCATCGGAAAGATGTTATGATGAGGCTAACTTGAAAGCAACAAGATAGAGATCAAAGGGTGGACGAGCTCCGATCCGAAGATGCAATTGATGTCAAGGCCGCAGCCCTGAAGCCAAAGCACACACAAACAGTGCTTTCGCCTAATATAGACTTATAGGCTGACCAGACGCGTCTCCACAGACTTGCCACAAACCACCTCAGACCACTCAAGCGAAAAAATGCCAGTCACGGAAATTGCGATCCTTGTACCCAAGCAGCCGTACACACTCGAGTCTGACGTAGTCGCAGGGCCGCTCCAGAGAGGCGCCACCGCACAAGCGGCTTTTTCATCATACCCAGTCTACCTCTTTACCGATGCATCTGATAAATCCACAATCTACTTGATTTCGGGATGGAAAGATGTTGCCCACCACATGGAATGGGTTCATAGTAGAGAGAACCAAGAGGTAATGAGAGGGCTGATAGAACATTTGTCGGTTGAAAGCCTAGTGCATCCAGCCATCGACTTTAGGGATTTTCCAATGGGAGTGCGGATGGCGACCATTGAAAAATATGGATCTGGTTTTGGGAAGCGGTCAGAAGCGGACGGCGGCTCGTCACATCTAGCCCCTACGTGGGTCGAGAGCGGGTCTGATGAAAAGAACGAGCAGTACAGAATCTCGGTTTTTGAGAACGAGGAAGAAGGTGTATTTGCCACCATCACGGCACAAAGCGGAGTTACGCTGCTGCGACGGGAGAAAGTCTTCGGTGTGAACGCAATTTAGTATATTTAAATCAATGTATCACAGTAAGCAATTGAACATGCGACAGAGTTGGTCTACCGAAACAAAAGTTCAATATCCTGGAGCGGCGAGATGAAATGATAACATTATTTTTAAGGTCACCCTGCATAAGTACATGAGCGACTGGGATGTGGAATGGGATACGAAGTACATACATTTGATCTTAGAGCCGAACAGCGTCTTAGGATTTGTTGTAAATAGAGCGGTCTTCTCGGCGGCACTTAGCAGAGTGTTCGATTGAATTGCTCCTAACGAAGCTACTTGGGTATAAGAAGGTGCATAAGGGAAGTCCTATAACGGTTTGAAATCAGGGCCGAGTTACGTACGGAGGCTAGGGAAGACTTACAGTGCCAAAGAGGAGTTGCGATTTAGGGATCCCGAATCCGAGGAGCCCAGAAACTTGATGGAAGTAAGTGGGCCCTGCTGAATCCCACCAGAATCTACCAGGGGTTTAACATTGTCGAAGACACTACGTTTGCTTAGAAAAAAACTCACCGAGTACTATAGATTGAAAGAGATGAATTATAGATATTTGGGGCAGATTTGAGGATTCGATCAATGGTTGCAGGGAAAGCACCACCAACTGCCAACCGTAGTCAGTGTGCGGAGAAGGATCGCAATTAACATACAACATACCATGGGGAATAATGTAGTCAATATTAGTGAAGTTATGGATGGTTTGAGTGAGAGTGAGGTCCATCAATGTCCGGGCGGTCTCGAAGCTAACAGTCTAAATAAAACGAGGTAGGGCTAACCAGACTGAGAAAGAGACGCACAAGAACTCGATATTCCCGGTAGTATAAAGTGTAGGGTTAGCTTCGACAAGCTTGCCGCTCACTTTCACGTAAGGAGTTCCAGGATGGATATACAAGATTTGCTTGCCACTACGCTTGTTCATGGCATCAAAGAAAGCCTTGAACTGAGAGTTTCCGAGATATGTGCCCTCAAAGTTGGAGGTCAAAAAGACGCCAACAGCGCCAAGATGGTCCAAGGCATAGTTGGCCTCGACGATAGCCTCTTGTGTGTACGGGAGTGGGACGATAGCGTAAAAATTTAGTTTAGAGGGGTTGGCACGGCAGTAGGCAGCAGCTTGCTCGTTCATCAACCGTGCGAGCGCCACGGTAAGGAGTTTTGACCCTTGATAAACGTTGGCACCAGGAGCGGAAAAGGAGAAGACAGAGCGAGCGATGCCTTCTGAAGCCATAAATGAAAGATAAGAGTCGATGTCCCAGACGGGAGTTGGGTTCCCGCCAGTCACAGGAACGAGAGCACGATACCAGAAGGGAACAACGTGCGCTGTAGACAGATGGTTTAAGACCAGTAAAAGGAGTATAACAGCGTCACTCACTATGTACGTCAATGATTGTAGCGGAATCACGCTTTGCAAAGCGTCTAGCATGTCTACGGCGACGTGTCGATGTTGGTTCATCATAAGTGGTAGCGATCTCTCCTAATGCATCATCCAAAAAATCAAGGACGGTGAGATCAATGTTATCTGGGAAGCAATCGTTTGGGCATTTCGCTCGAGTATGGATATCAAACCAGAACACACCGGCATCTGCATTTGCGACAATCACTTCAGTGACATTGCCTGATGTTTGAGCTACTACAGAACTTCCGCTGAACGCAAAGGCCAAGGACAGTATTGAAAAGAGAGTGGACGTCTTCATGGCTGTTGGCTAGACGAAGGCCTGCAAATGGGAGGATCACTGACAAATGAAATTATCTGTAAACTCAAGCTCATTTTTTTCTGCCCTCCCTGTTATGTAAGTGCTAATCACATTATCTTTCGCATCGTTCCGTATCAGCTTGGTCGGATATTCCAGGCACGGAAGTTATTTATATGGACGTGTCGGGGGCCAAGTATGTAGATGATCCTCCTGAAGGTTGCGGGTCATTCGCTGGCATTGGTCATTTTGGACGATTGTACTTGCAGCTGAACCGTTCATTAGAAGTGGGTGCACATGCCATATCAGTTTGTCGTTCAGGTCTTGTCATGGAATCCTCGGGATGAAGAGATGTCGTGGAAGTGTTGACAACAAGCCTTGGCAAAAAAGAGGCAAAAAGGGAGAAATGTAGCCCATCAACAATCTAAAAACGATGGTTTGACGTCCCTTGCATCAAACCATCACGTCGGCCCTTGATGATATTTCCATTTTCAGACGGGTCGCCTAAGGTCGCTTACAGTGGCTTGCACCGCCCCTGTACTGTGGAGTGCGAGATAATGAAAACGACCTCGATTGTCTTCGATTCTAACGATGTCGGCCATCATTCAATATTCATAGACGTCATTCTATGTATTCCACAATCTAGTTACAGGAAAGGCTACATGGTGTTCCTTTCCTAGTGAAAGCGCAGCTCAGGGTCAGGAACCACATTTTCTAGAATTATATTTGTATGATGCTGTTTCTGTTGCTGATACAACCCACATGTTGTTATCTGATAGTTGAACCGCATAGGACCGAGAAATATAGCGGCCGAGCGGCGGGACTGGCATGTCATTAGTCGGGATTTTCGCGGGGTATGTACAGAAATTTTATTTGTCTTTCTGTTGGAATTTGGTAAGTTGTTGTCTGCCAAGGTAAGAGGGAAGGTTGTACTACAATGAGCGCCTATTTTAAGTCAGTTCATTCAGTTCATATATCGTTGCCCTGTTCATATTGTGTGGGTATGGGATCCAGGATCAAGCACCATTATATACGCCACCTGGCAGCTGGGCAGTCTGAAATATTTATCCGAGTTGCGTAAAGGCGGTTCGTCATTCATCAGACATCTTACCCGCATAAAAAGCAATTGCGAGACAGACTGGTCAACCAGGAAGCATTCCAGGAGAAACAGTCCAGTCACGAATCCGAAAGCCAGTTTTTTCCCAACATTACCTTGTTATGGTAAGGTAGTAGGCCGTAATTGGGCGGAAAAATCGGTCAATCTGAGTTTGAAGTCGGCGGCAGAAACTTGCAAAAACTAAATTTGACAATGATCAGTTCTCAGCCCGGAACAACTCTCATCCCAACGAAGATCCGAACTGAGGCTGACTAGCCCATAAGGCGCAGGAGTGCACATAATTGAGCAGGGCTATTCAGAAGTAGCATGGGCAGCATCTGCGGTTTTATATGACAGGAGAGATTTGTAGGGGGGTAGCAGATGCTGGCCTGGGCAAGATAGATATATCACGCCACGCAAACGCCACGCCAACCAGACTCGAAGCCCAGATCGACAGCTTGATCTCCAGATCCGGAGGCTGACATCTCAAATTGTTCAAGTGGAAATTGGTGTGAATCCACATTCATTTCTTCTAATCTTTCTCCAACCCTGACGCCAGCCAAGATCCTCGCACGCGGTTAAAGGTTTCCGATTGCACCTTGTCGTGGAGACAAAGTATCCCCCTCTGCTTATCGGAAAAAAGCCATGTCAAAGAACTGGTTGGATCCAGTCGAGATTGCTCTTGACTCTCGTGAGCGCCGTATCGGTCGTTCTTGGTGACCAAGTGGCTGACTGAAACAGGTATCTATGGGGCCTTCGTTCTCGTCCTGTCCGGGATCGCAGCTTGGGACGTCCTCAGCACCCTACAGTTTGATTTTTCCATCTTAACCAAGAAGCGTACATTTAGATGGCCAATGGTGCGTCCCCCCCGTGCGAACTCAACTACCCATGCTTCATTCCGTGTCTTGCTCAGTTGCTCTACTTCGTGTGCCGCATTTGCATGCTATTGCACATATTCCCACTCGCAGTCAACTTGAACGCTCTCAGTGAAATTCCTTGCCAACAGGTTACGTGGATCTCGAAGGGTACTCCATGGTTTCACACTTCGCGAAATCGTTACTGACACGACGATTGTAGTGTCAGACGCCATAGGAACTTGTGGATCATCCCTTATCCTTATTCTCCGGACTCGAGCTGTATGGCATCAAAATCTCAAAGTTACACTCCTCTTGGGTTTTTTCTTCCTTGGACAGATCGCGCTGTGGGTCCAAAGTACGGGTGTTCAGCTTTCCTTGTCGATAACAAGAACATAAGGCTGACCATATTATGGCCGATAGCATTTAGGTTTTCAAGAGCGCAGTGGAATGCTCAGCGGGGCGTTTGCGCGGTCATTTCAACGGCACCAAAACCTATATTGGTCTCCGTCTTTGCTTACAGTTGACCGGTTCCCCCCTTTTTTTGTGCATCCGTTAACCATTTTATATTTTGATAGCAATGGTGTTTGATCTTGTCATCCTTCTTCTCTGTGCCTACCGGCTAGGCACTTCTCGCCGGTCCAGTACTATAGCGCACGTCCTCTGGCGTGATGGAATCGTAAGTAAATCCAATGGACGTTGTTCCCCGCCGAATAACATAATCCTATTGTAGGGCTACTTTTGTGCTGCATTCGGTGCAAATCTCGTACAAACTGTCTTTGCATCTCTCGGTCTGAACCCTGTGATGAACATCATCGCTTTGCCATTCGCGTTGGTCGTATCCGTGATTGCTGCTACCACAGTGTTCCGTAACGTTTTCACCACCTATGATGCGTTCGCTGGCGAAGGTACTGCAGGACTCTCTTCGTCTGGTCATGGCCATCACCACTCTGGGCCACTCAGCTACAATACCAACCGAGCGACAATCGGAGCACAGCGCACCACTAATACGAGGCGAATGACGACGGAGATTCCTCTCAACGAGTATAAATCAAATAATGCCGTTGGGGCAATATCTGTTCACCGTGTCGTAGAGTTGGCTGTCGATGACCCGCCACACCACACAGTGCGTCCCTTCAACATACCCGCTGTCAACACAGCTTACCTTGACCATCACCTATCAGAGAAGTCAGGGGCTTGATTCCGAGCAGAGCTCGACGAATGAGAAACCCCTCGTTTTCTGATATCACAGTTGAATTAGTTTCCGATTTTTTTGGGGTGGAATGTTGCATACTATTGGTTGCATTGTGTCGGTCATTACTCGTCGTCTTCCAGCATGATATACTAGACGCTGTACCTGGATATCTCGTTCCTACTTATGTTATATGTACACTCCTTGTACACAATCAAAGTTAAGAAAGGAGGGCCTAGGACTCTCAACGTTAACGGAAAGGGAAAATGAATGAGCGCACCAAGGGCATCAAGAAACCAACAGGAAACATCCATCAGTCTCAACATCCATCCGACCTCTGAGCTCTGACTCAACCTGAGGAAAAGGAGGGACTCTGTGGAAGTCCCATGCATCATTACGTGTTACAGCACAAATCACCTCAAATTATAGGATTCGAGCAGCTGCGAGTGTACGCTGGTGGTAGGGTTGTCGACGTTACGTCATCAGTATAAGGCTAACCTATGTGGCTACATCCTTAAAATTAAACATTGAAAGTTTCTGAGGCCAAGGTATACAAGCTCCTGTTTTGCGGTGCTATGAAGCCCTCGACGCCCAAACCCTCCAATTCGTCCTCAGAAAACACCCCAAATGAGGCAGAAAGCCGCCGCGTACGTCGTAGGCGGCAAAAACAGGAGTCACAAGGGGCACAATCACAAGCAGGCAGTTCGAAGTTATCTACATCCCTGCTGACAGAAAATAAAACCCAGGACGCCGTTGCGGGGACGTTTGAAGAAGGTGAAGATTTCATACCATTTGGATTTGCGGATGATTCAGACAATGGAGAAACCACGGCGGCTACTTCCGCTTGGCGGGACAAGGAAAAGGGCAAGGCGCGTGAAATAACACCTCTGAGAGAGAGGATACCGCGTAGAGAGGATGACAGGGTAAAAGATAGGAGCTCTAGACGAGATAGAAGTCGGGATCGTCCGAGGGAGGATGACAGAGACAGAGACAGAGACAGGGAGAGGAGAAGGGATCGGAGTCGGGACAGAGACATGGAACGAAACCGCCACAGGGATAGAGACCGCTCGAAAGACAGGGCCCGTGACGTGGACCGGGACCGCCCTAGAGACAGAGGTTCAGGGACTCATAGTTCGACGAAACGGAAGAAGGATTTTGACCCCAATGACGGCTATATCAACAAGAAACAGCGTATAGACGCGTCGTCGAGAAAAGCCCCTTGGGTTGCCGACCTGGACTGGCACAAACTTCATCACGTTGCTGAATTGTATGTTCTAAATATTTTCAATCACCTCACGTTCTGGTTCTGATTCTCTTGTAGGTTACATCATGAAGTCGAGGCCTTTACGAACTGGATATCTCCCTCACCAGTTGAAGACGAGATACGTGGCCTAATAATTGCTCTCATATCTAAAGCCGTCACTTCCGCGTTTCCTGATGCAACTGTTCATCCTTTCGGAAGCTACCAAACGAAACTTTACCTGCCTCTCGGGTACGTGGCGTAAACAGCCAACTCGATCTAATGGCTGACATACAAGGTCGCTCTAGAGATATAGACCTTGTTATACTATCACAATCCATGGCCTACAGCGACAAGCTTACTGTCCTTCATGCACTTGCAAATACCTTGAAGCGTGCTAGAATCACCGAAAGAGTTACCATCATCGGTAAAGCCAAAGTACCCATCGTCAAATTCATCACTACGCATGGGCGATTCAACGTTGATATCAGTATCAATCAGCAGAATGGGATAATGTCTGGGTCTATCATTAACGGTTTTTTGAGAAACATGCAGGGGCATGAAATCTCGGAGAAAGGGAGTCTGGCATTGCGAAGCCTAGTCATGATTACGAAGACGTTCCT
Organism: Myochromella boudieri; assembly: GCA_018221655.1. Classification (NCBI taxonomy): domain Eukaryota; kingdom Fungi; phylum Basidiomycota; class Agaricomycetes; order Agaricales; family Lyophyllaceae; genus Myochromella; species Myochromella boudieri. Next base: position 140,506 of record JABCKU010008106.1, on the reverse strand, counting down.
CGGCCAGCGCAGCATGAACGAGGTCTTTTCGGGCGGATTGGGGAGCTACAGTATTGTGTGCTTGGCGATCAGCTTTCTGCAGATGCACCCGAAGATACGGAGAGGGGAGATCGACCCGGACAAAAACTTAGGAGTGTTGGTAATGGAATTCTTTGAGCTTTATGGGTACTATTTCAATTATCAGGAGGTGGGCATTTCGGTGCGGGATGGCGGATCCTATTTCAGCAAGAGACAACGCGGGTGGTACGATTACTACAAAGCAGGTTTACTTTCGATCGAAGACCCCGCTGATATCGGTAAATTTTAAATTTCATGCCTGAATTATCTAGACTTGCTAATGATTGCCCAGCAAACGACATCTCCAAAGGCTCATTTGCATTCCAGAAAGTTCGGGCAACTTTTGCAGGTGCTTATGGTATCCTGACATCTACGGCTTATCTGGCCGCAGGAATTCTCGGTTCCAGAAGACAGGGCACCTCAGTGAATCTGCGTGGGCGGGATAGGCATGACGAGGAGCTGAGTATCTTATCAAGTGTGATGGGTGTCACTCAAGAAGTGAGTCGTTCCCCTGACAATTCGTCAAGGTGCGTCTGCTGACCTTAGTGGTCATGTAGACAATCAATCATAGAAGGTTGGTGCAAGAACTGTACGATAAACGAGTGCTGCACAATATCATGGGTGTCAAGCCTCAGACAGTGGTCGTTAACGATACTGTCCCCGTGGTTATGTCTACGAACGGAACATCGAAACCGTCGCCCTCAGTTTCTCAAGCAGCGAGTAGTGTCAAGACCGCCTGGAAAGAAGCCGAAGTGGAGCATGAAGGTAGACCTCACAAGAGGCATCGAGACCCCGAACCCAACGATGACGATAATGAAGGGCGGTACAACATTGGTCGGCAGCAGCCTCCTCACAAACGCCAACGTACAGGGAGCTTGAAGGATACACACACCGTATTTACGACCGACTCTGATGGCTCCCTCAGCGATTATGGCATCAGTGACGGGCAAGAAGAGGCTCATTACGCCAGCGATGCCAGCATTATAGAAATTCGTGGCCTGTCACAACCGAAAGACCAGGAAAAGACCGACAAACGCAGGTCGTTTTGGTTATCGAAGGGAATTGGAATTGAGGACAATGGTCTGGACGAGTGATTTTTGGATTGTCGAATATCTGTATATTAGCTGTAGGGGACATATAGGAGGACAAGAATTGTGCCAAGCGGTGACAGAAGCCGGTTGCCACGTTGAACAGCCGTTTCAGGTTCGACATCATCAATTGAAGGTGGTCGTGACCTTGTGCCAGCATCGGACTCTCAGCCAGTTGATTGACGGTTCTCTGCATCCTTGATCTTCACCTCTCGTTTTTACGTGGTGACTACAGTCGCTGGTCGGCCTGTAGCAGCATCTAGCTATCATACAACATTCCTTCGACGTTTTTGTTCATAAATGTTGGTTCCGACCTACCCAACATAGCTAGTATACTAATTATTATGTGAATGAACAGGACCTCCAGAGCTCAACCACCTCCAACGAATCTCAAGGAGCGTATTGCAGCATTGCAACAGCGAAATGTTTCGGGAGGAGAGCGTCCATCCTCACCGTCTGCGTCGGTTGCTGCAGGACCGAATACTACAGGCCTTCGGGACAGGATAGCAAAGTTCGAGAAAAAAGGTGGTGTACCAGTTCCCCGAGGCAGTTTTGGGCTGGGAGCTCCTCCATTAGCAGAGAATGGGCCCTTGAAGAGACGGGGTGAGCTTTACGGTAACCGTATGCCTAGCGCCGTGAGGCCCAGTGGTGGAGGCCCCCCGATCAGCCGCTCGGATTCACCATTCGACACGACGAGGTCGTTCTCAATGCCTGCGTTAGATGGGGAAATCACCGACGCTGACGCGGCAAATTACCTACCTCATTCTCCATCTTCTCCATCTTCTCCGTCATCGCCATTCCAAAATGCCCTTACTCCCCAGCACACTGGGCTTACCCCCCAACACACTGGTGCTTCCAAGGACTTTTCGTCTCGATCCACACCATTTTCTACTGCTCTTGAGGTTGCTCGGCGTGCAGAGGCTAATTTGGAGGCGTCCTTGAGGCCCATTGGTCGTGAGGCGTCGCGTTCTCCGTCACCAGCGCCTGCATGTGTAGCAGAACAAGTCGAAGAAAAAGTCAATCAAGATACACCTGTATCACAGGAGCCATTACCCCCACCAGAGCAACCGGTTTCTGACGATATTCCTGCTGTCGTGGCCCGTGTGACCGAAGATGCCGTCATCATTGAAGCATCTCCCGCATCATCTCCTCCTTCTATCGTTTTATATCCTTCACCTGAAATCAAGGAACAACAGGCTACGGCTCCATTAGAGGACGACCCAGCACAAATTATTGCGGCCTCTATTGTGGCTTCGGAACCGAATAGCGAACCAGCGTTCCCGCCGACTGTAGACCAAGTCGCAGAAGAGCCAGTACAGGATGTTCCACCAATTGCCCCATCGGCATTACCGAAGGAGGAAGAACTTACCTTACCTGCGAAGCAGACCGCTGAAGTCGAACCAACCGTTCAACCTGAACCTAAACTTGTCCCTCCCGTGATCTTAACCTCAATTACTCCCCAAAATGAAGTTAAGCCTATTGTGCAGGCATACGAGGTACAGGCTAGAGAGCAGGAGGAGGTGCCGGCGTCGCCTGCGAGCGCATTGTCACCGGAGATGTCACCTATGGGACCGTTTACCCTTGCAAATGCTGTCCATGACCTTGGGAGAGTTGTGGCCAATATTCAGGATATGTTCCCTGGCCAAATTTCCCCAATTTCCACTCCTCTCCCTGCTTATAGGTCATTCCGTGCTGATACCCCAACGCAAGGTAGAGCGAAGTCCGATGAATCCAACAAAACCTCTATCAACCCTCCCGTCCAGACGGCATCCTCATCAATTCCTGAACCTCATTCCAAGGACACTTCTTATATCACAACAGCCTCAGAAACACAAACAACTGCTAGTAGGGTGCCGCATACTTCCAAAGAGGTTACTTCTACAAACCTTCTTGCTGCCCCACGTTCTTCTGGCCCCCGCCCTGTCAGCATGATCGAGACCAGTCCCACCCAGGTCATTGCAGCTCCCCGAACAGCGCCTCACACGAGCCGCAATCCCCCAGTTCACATTCCTCAGCAAAATAATTATGATCACTTCCCGCCGACGCCCGATGTGACAGAGTTCGGCACCATCTCCCTGCACAAACCTTCCCGCTCAGTTTCGGAGGCAACATCAAGCAATATTTCAACCTTTTCCGCCGTTGTACACAGAAAAGTTACCGAGCTCCCCCCTGTAGCCTCTGCATCATACAAAAGCTTCTATTCCAAAGTCCCTGAGACACCCCACACGAACCGAACACAGCCTTCGGCCATTGAGCCTCCATTAAGTCCTGGTTATGGGGAACTGGCAACCCTTTTACATGAGGCTGCCCTTTTGGAGTTGACATTGGAGCAAGGCGAGCTTCCTAGTGAAAAGCAGCGGCGAGAGGAAGCCGAGCGCGTGCAGAAGGAAAAAGAGGACAAGCTACGAGAGGAGAAGGAGGCGGTAGCGCGCGCCAAGGTGGATGAGGAAAGGAAGAAACACGCAACCATGACAAAGGCTCGTGCCAAACAAGAAGCCTCTGAGAGCAAGTCGAAGAGCTCGTTCCGTAATCCACTGTCAAGAAGCAAAACATCCCATAAAAGAGACGTTTCAACAGATAGTGCGATATCGAGTAACCCCTCGCGGTCCAAGTCTGTGTTGTTGCCCTTTCGGCCCCAAGCAACCCCACCCTCAAGACAGAATACCCCTACCCCCATCGCTACCATTCCAGAGAAAGAAGTAGTACCATCAGAAACTACACCCACCCGAGATCATGCAGAGGTATCATCCCAGACCTCACCAAAATCCCCCCGTCATTACTTTGCAGGGCTGAAACGATTGGCAAATAGCTCCCGTTCGTCGACGACCTCTCAATCTCGTAACAGTGTCTCAGCATCGTCAGAGATGTCCTCGGAGGATTCGATAAGCATACCTACACCGCCTGGTAATGGTTTAGACTCTGCTACGTCCAATGGATCAATCGCTGAATCAGGACATGGAGGCCTGTTTGGTGGTTCGAGCATTGCATGGCCTTCTTTGTCGCCGAAGAAGAGCCCAGGCCTAGGACGAGCAGCGTCTTTCACTGAAAAGATATTCGGCCGGGGAAGAACGAAATCAACAATCAGTGCAAACAGTAGTACGAGTAGTGCTTACGAGACGATTGGTTGGTGTTCTCTGAACTTATATTTGGTCCATTGACGATTAACGCCTCTTTTTAGATCGACTTACCAAGTCCGCCGCTGCAAAGTCTGCGGCAGCATTGATACCACCTTTAGACCCGGTTTCGTTCTCGATTGACGTTCCAACCCTGCATGAGGCTCCTTTGACCTCGCCGTCGCAATTACCTTCACCACCAGAACTTGTCTCACCTAGGAGATCAGCATCTCTATACGTTCCTGCGACATCCCAATTTCCCCCAGTTCTATCCGCCAGACCAACGAGTTCGATCTATACCCCGCTCCCTCTCACGGCAGGAATTAAGACTAGTAGCGCACTCGACTCAGTCTCCGAAGACAAACTCGCGAGTCCGGTGTATACCCCATACCGCCCAGAAGCTACCCAAAGCATAGACGCACTCTTTTCGGCAAAGCCAACAAGCCCAATCTATACCGCACCCGGCCCTGAAGAAAATCAGAGTCTCAATGCTTTGTTCTCTGCAAAGCCTACGAGCCCTGTTTACACTCCTCACGTTACTCAAGCCTTAGGGCCAGAGCCGGTCGCCCAGAGCATAGACGTGCCTCTCTTTACAATACAGCCAACGAGTCCTGTCTATACCCCACACCTCGCAACGAGGTCAGAAGTAACCATTAGCGAAGTCCATAGGACATCCCCAGATGCAGAATCGCTCCTTCCTAGCTCGAAGGACTACTCTACTCGCCCAGAGTCGTACATGTCGGACTTGTCAATGGATTCGTCGGTGATACCTTCACCATTCTATGACTCCTTCCCCTCGGTCCCAGACGAAACACCACTACCCCCAGCGTTGCCTGGTCGCCAACGGAATTTCAACCGCCCCTCGTTACCCCTTTCTACACCTTCATTCTTTGACACCGCGCCGCTCTCGTCAACGGTAGTTGGAGCAGAGTTCTCTGCGATGCCAAGTCCATTTACGAGAAACACGTCGGTCCGTTCGGCTACATTACCCCGCGCCTCCAGTGAGTATATCAGGTGATTGAGGCATTATCTTCATATACAGAGGGGTGAAAATAAGTAAGGCAGGATGCTAAATCTCTTCGATACGATACGATAGTTGTTACCTATGCATTTTGGTCTTTCTTTATTAAGTTTCTGATTTTATGCTTTAACCCATCCCGCTTGATACCGTCAAATAATCTTACATGTACCATATTATCCATCCCTTCCTCAAAATTACATCATATCTAGTCAGAAAGCAATTTGTCCTATGCATAACAATACAAGATAGAAAGGTTGTTGCCCATCATTCGTGTGCCTGTCATCTAACACGAACGAGCTGAATATTAAGAATAGGTGGTGAGCCAATAAACGGGAGTCTTCGAACTATGAGTCCGAAGAGGAAGAAGATAAAGTAAAGCCTCCGCCCTGTGAAATGGTGTTTATATTTTGCCAAGTTCTTCCAATACCAAGTGAAGGCTTGAGCACGGAACATAATCGCCCATGCCACAAGTTTTTGGAGGAGCCAATCTGCCAGTATTATGGATTTGGAAGAAGGCCGATCGAGGCCAACCGGTATCACTGGCCGTTCCTCGTTGGTTGCAGTCTTACGCGCTTGGACAAAAAATAATTTCGCCTCTTTCTCTGAGATGTTTCTAACGGAGTAATCGTTGCCTATAGTTAAAATGTCAAAATTTAAGCAGGAATGATGTACGAAGGCAGCGAGGTATAATCAAACCTCGTGGTACGAGAAAGACACCACTGGTAGATACTGCATAGGATGTCTGGTGGATTATGACCTCCACTGCACCTTCAAGCACGATAAATACCTAAGGACAGTAGTTACAAATTTGGTTTAAGGTGATGTGTTGAATCACTCACATAGGTGTTATCCTTTACGTTCTTTCGTTCCTTTTCTCCATTGACTTGAAGGAAAAGAAACCCAGAACCGACAAAGTCAGAATAACCTGTGGACCTTTGAAAGGCCCATAATTTGTTATTATAAGGTATATTAGGGGGTGAGTAGACCATCTTTGATGGAAATACGACAGCTACGATGTATGTGAGTTCCATTCATTTTCACACTGGCAGGCCATAGTGAGCTCACCCTGTTCTTTCTGCAGGCTTGGGTCAAGGACCACGCCATGCCATGGTTTGGTGTCATTCGCAGATGTCTCTGACGTAATTCTGGACCCCTTTCCTTGTTTCTTTCGCCTTAAGCTCCCTGGGACCCCAGGTTGAGTACGTGGGGGAAGTGTAGCTTGGGGGCTTGAATGGGATGACGCTACGGGGGTCTGATACTCTCGATCGTCTGAAAGAGATGTTTCACTCGTATAAACTTCATCTGTGACTTCTGGAGGGTACTGTGAAGTAGAAGATTTCTCTGTTGGTAATGGTGTTTCCTGGCCATTGGTCAGTGTTGAGATTGAACTCGAACTAGAGTGAGTATTGCGCTGCTGCTGGCTATGGCTGGATATTGTAATAACAGGGATAGTACTAGATGTTGGTTTTTCAGCCATAGTATATGTGAGTTCTGTGAAGAGTCGATGGCAAACACATTTCTTTGTTTCAGTGGTGACTAAGCAGAATTCTACTTTCGGTACAATTTTGCCCATCATTTCAAAGTTCTCTCCCAGTCCTGCTCCTCATTTCATTGCCTTCGACCTACTTTTATTATTATTCTCAAGATCGCGCCAAGTCTTGGCCCCACTTTAGTGCAGTGACTTGAACAGAGGTAAACCCGGAAGTCCGACTCACCCTGCAACTTGACTGCATACAATGATAGCGACAGCGGAACCCCGACAAGAACTCCTCTACAAGGCGGCGAATAAGCTAATTCACGCCTCTCAAACTTGTTCACCGTGGTCCGAAAATAACTAAATATGGTCACACAGAATGACGTCTGAGGCATATAATACCCTTTCCTTAGATCGCTGGAAGTAGCCTAGTTGATTTTTCAAACCGTATGGACCTGTCACTGCCTCTTCACCTCCTGGCTCTGCCAAGGTAGAACTGTAAAAGAAGCACACCGACTCGGATTCGGTCTCGGGCTAATTTATGTCATTACTTCTTGCGTTACATGATGAAGCATAGCCTCTATGCCGTGCATAACGGACCTATGCCTACTCATAAGCAATGACATTAGCAAGCTTCTTATACAGTAATGTCATCAACCCCTCAGCTTCTAGTTCGCGACACTGTCTGCCAGGATTTAAACGCTCATTACCTGCTTTCTGGATTGACGGGGGTCAGTCTTGGGGATCCCAGTGTTATCTGTCCGCCAACTCACAATTTCACAGGCTTTCGTTTGGGATCTCCTTAGCAATCTAGGCGATGACTATCGGTTACTATTTGAGCACAAGTTAACTTTACCAACAATCGCATATTTTGTTTCCAGGTATTGGAGCATTTTTGCTAGCTTGTATAAGAATGTTGCTGATGTTACGCTTGACAGATTAACTGTCTTGGCCCATGTCCTCCTTAATACTATCCTCCAAAGTGCGTCCACAATATATTAACAATAAGTGCTCTAGACTGATGGCTATTTGAGTCACAGCTTCCCCCGTAGAACTCATAAATGTGTGGGCCGCTCAAAAAGTTGTGTTACGAGGAGCTCTTTGTGCTCTATATGCTATTGCATTTTCTTCAACCTCCTTCCTGTTTATCCTTCGTGTCCGCGCAATCTTCAACAACAACAAGTACATAATCGTTTTCTTTTTTGGTCTTTGGGCCCTTGGCCTTCTCGGGTCCTTGGCTGCAGCAATTCTCGCTTGCCTTCTGCGCCCCAACCACGTCAGCATACTCAATCTCTACAATTCGTATGCAGGAGTAGCTCCAGTGATGTTGACCTTCGTCGACACTTGCGTATTCTTCGCGATCTCGTGGCGCCTTCTGCAATCCCATCATGACGGGAAACAGGAGCATAAGCTTCATCTTAGTAAACGCTTGAGAGGAGGGTATCTCCCTGCGTTCTCTAGAGCCGTTCTTCGCGATGGTCAAATCTATTACTTGTAAGTCTTGTTATTCCTAAATTATACCTTCCTAACCCACACATTACTCTTTCTAACGTCAGAATTTCTGTCACGCTCAACTTAACCCTCGCTATCATCACGTTCAATCCCACCGCATCAAGCTCTTATCGTATCGTGTTCACAGTCGCGAGCTGCGCCGTTACGAACATATTGGCATCCCAAGTATACAGGAAAACGAAGTTTGGAAATTTCAGAGAAGATACCATATCTTCGACGTGGATCGCATCCCAACTACGATACGCCGATACACACAACAGGGATCGACGCCGTAGTGTCATCCACTTCACAAAGGCAAATACAGAACTTGGGAGCTATCGAGAAAACGAAGGCGGTATCGATGAGGATGTTGGTGCATGCCGAGGCGAGAAATGTTAATCTAAGGACCCTAATCAGACAGATGGAAGTTGCCCAACTTTCTCCGGGCGTCGGCGTCGAACATAGCCGGTAATACTACTAATTCTAATGACTCATCGTTTATCCACCGCGATAATAATTCTACATATTCAGTTGGACGCTAGGCACTATCAAGGCACAGCGTTTCCGTGCATGTGGTGAGAGGTGCTACTGAAAGTCGGAGTCGCACGTTTCAAGCTTACATATGTTTAACCTCAATCTAGAAGCGCAGTGGTAACCGATTTGCTAGGTCAAGACTACTAGAGATGTATAAATTTGTCTTTAATCGGATTTTATATTTACGCGGAACATCCATGTTTCAAAGCACAGGGGTATGACATCGGAAAGAAGTACACCGACTCGGATACGCCACGAAAGTTCACAGTCCATGACCAAGGACCGTACACTACGGATCTTATCTAGTCTTACAAAACGAACAACGTTTTCGCCTTTTCTTGTACAGTGATGTTGCCGACCCCTCAGCTCTTAGGCCGAGACGCCGCCTGCCATGATTTGACTGCTCATTATCTGCTTTCAGGGTTACTTGGGGTTAGCCACGCATGTCTTTACATACTTACCTGCCACCAACTCATAATCTAAAAGGCTTTCGTTTGGGACATCCTCAGCAATCTAAGCAATGACTATCGGCTATTATTCAGGTATAGACTATCTCTACCGACCATCACATACTTCATTTCCAGGTAATAAGCCCCCTTTGTGGATGTCCGGCCTCTGGTACTGACACTACGTCCTCAAGATTAAGTATGCTAAGTTATATCCTCCTAAATACAGTCCTCGAAAGTACGCACAAATATATCTATACCACAAACCTACGATTGATACCCATTTCGACTTATAGCTTCGACTACAAACCTCGTAAATATATGGGCCGCTCGAGGGCCCGGTGGAGGGTTACGAGGGGCTATATCTTCGCTGTCTACCATCGTATTCTCTTCAACTTCTCTGCTATTTATCCTTCGTGTCCGTGCGATATTCAACAACAATAGGCGCATAACCACTGCATTTTTTTCCCTTTGGGGCTTCGGTCTTCTTGCATCTTTGGCTGCGCAGATCCTTGCTTGTCCACAACGCCCCCGTCGCTCCGGCACAGTTGGGCTTTACGATTCTTATGCAGGGGTGGCTCCAACCGCAATGTCATTGATCGATACCTGTGTATTCATTGCAATCTCATGGCGCCTTATAGCATCTCAGGGTGATGGAATTCTGGAGCATAAACACCGCCTAAGCAAACGCTTGAGAGGAGGGTACCTCCCCGCATTCTCTAGGGCAATTCTTCGAGATGGCCAAGTCTATTACCTGTATGTCTTAACTACTCCATTTCACAGCTCAAGAATAACCGCCTTTTGTTGTTAGGGTTTCTGTCACCTGTAACTTAACCCTCGCTATCCTCACCTTTATTCCCGCCTCACTGAACTCCAATCGTGTTGTGTTTACGGTTGGAAGCTGCACCGTAACAAATGTACTGGCATGCCAAGTGTACAGGAAAACTAAATTTGGGCATTTCAGGGAAGACACCATATCGTCGACGTGGATTGCATCCCAGTTACGACATGTCGATTTACCTGACTCGGACACACCACGTAGTGCCATTCAGTTTGCGTCGCCGATTTCAGAAACCAGGAACAATGGAGAGGGGAAAGCCACGTTATTCAGAGATATTGAGGAATGTCGAGCAAACTGAGGCGAAAAAAGTCAGATCTAAACATTCCCACCTGACCTCACGATCAATCCAACTGTGGCGCATCAAAAATTATTGTCTATATGTGTGTTACATAATGATTTGTAGAAGATCTACGCATTGCATCACCGAGTAATTTGTACAATGGTAGTATCAGTGAGTAGGGTCGTGGCCTGTTCGATTGCTTTCACAATTGGTCTGCAAACTATGTGGGCACGTAGTGATCAGTAAGAAGTAGTCGGGCTACATAAGTGAAAGGGACTGACCTCTAGCTGCACTGGCAACCCTTGTACTTACCGCCCGTGCAATGCCCATTGATACCGTTGCAGCCATTATCCGAACACGAATTGATGGAGTCATTGCAGGTGCTCTGGCAATAACACCCGCGGTAATCGCCCGCTTCACACTGGCTGTTCGTACCATCCTGGTGGCTTGATCCGCTGCACCCATTCTCGTTGCAAGGGTTTACCGCACTTCCGCAGACGTTGGAGCAATCGCAGTCCTTGTAGTTGGCCGTGCAGGTCCCGTAGCCTGTGTTATCTGGGTTGTTAATACCCTCACAGCCGTTCTTGTTGCAGGGGTTGACTTTGTCGCAGAAGACGAGGGTCCCGCGTGCAACTAGGCTGCCTGTGTTGTTTCTTAGTTTTACGTCTTTTACATTTAGAGCGAGGAAGTTGACGAACCGCCGTTGGCTTTGATCTCAGGAGAGGCCATAGTGCCAGCGCTGAAGACGAGAACGGAGGCGAAGGCGATGAGAGTATGGCTGAAGTACATGTTGGGTTATGAGAATACAATGCGAAGACCTCTCCCTTTTATATCGAGAAAGGTTGCCAACAAGGTCTTGTTGGAGAGCTAAATATATCCCGTGAGCCACGGGAGAATTTGAAGCACGAAGGCCGTACACTCATGCCGAGCGCTGAAAATGAACCTCCAAGCTACTGACTCCACAGGTCACTTCAGTTATTTACTGTAATAGGAAGTGAAATATCCGACTACCCGTTTCGTCCCCCTGCGTACAACGTTAGCTTTGCCAATAATGGGTGTGGCGCCGATGGTTTGTTCCCGTAACCGTCGTAGTCAGTGGAGCATCAAGGTGGATAGATTCATCTGGGCGACTAGCTGCAGACCCACGGTGATACTGAATAAAACAAAATGATGTATCAATATATTTTAAGGACTATAGTGTGGTGCTGATGGTGTACCGAAGTTGAAACAACTAAATAAGCTCAAATAAGAGTATCATCGACGGCTCCACAGCCAAGAACCCATTCTCCATCTTTATCATAAAGAACTACGGTTTGACCGGGTGCGACACCAGTTTCTGGGTCATCTAGTTCGACGATGAGTTCTTTGGAGTTGGGTTCGATCCTAAATTTGAAGATGAAGCTATGAGATGACTACTATGTGTATGGAAGGAGGGTGATAAGGTATGTACGACCCGTACCTTGAAACAGTGCACGGCACGGGGTCCATCCGATATCGCACTTTCGCAAGGGCCTGAAAACCAGATTCTCTGACTAGGCCAAGTGGAGGTGACTCTTTCCATATCCACGTAAAATCTGAGACAAAGATGGTGCGGCATTTGAGGTTGGGGTTATCTCTGTAGCAGTTTGTGATAGTTTTCAATGAACGTTTGCGTCACAGGATTTTCAAGGAGACGTACGCGCCAGGTGCCACATATATAGTATTTCTTTCGGAATCTTTCTTCACGACGAACATTCGATCAGTCATGCCCCTGATTTTTGCCCCTTGACCGATGGTTAAGGTCCACAGTCCTTGGTGTGTGGCAACAGCGAAGCCTGTTGAAATATCAATTATAGGACCGGGGTTTGGTGAAATGTATGACGCTGGGATTGTAAGATGAGCAATTTTATAGAATTTAGGACAAGAAACGCACAAACAAAATCACTAAACTTCGTCTTCTTCCCAACAAAACAAATACCCATGCTCTCCTTCCTGGTTGCTGTTGGCAGGTTAGCCTCAATGGCAAGCTCGCGGACCTGAGATTTCTGCAAGTCGCCAAGGGGGAAAAGCGCACGGCTAAGACTTTGTTCGGTGATGGCGGCGAGGAAGTACGTCTGGTCTTTGTTTTTGTCTCGAGGTCTAAGGAGCTTCGGTCGAGAGCGGCGGGATGCAGACAGTGGTACTGTCCAGCCTTTGCGTGCATAATGCCCTGCGGAACGTTAAAAAGGAGAGTGAAATAGAAAGCAATGATGGTACCTGTTGCAAACCAGGTTGGAGAAGAACTGGAGGAAGGTATTGGGAGATGTTCTAGCAGAGCGCCAAATTTGATCTCCCTAAAAAAAGATGGTTAAAAAATAACACTTGTGTCTTAGCTGGGGGACTGTGCCTGTTGCATAACACATCCGGGTTTGGTGTTTGGCCTACTTCCCATTGATGTAGTGAAGGTTGAAAAACGGTATTCCAGTACTCTTTTGTTAGATCGATCTGCGTTTGGTGAGGACATAAGCAGATAAACTAGGGTTTAAATGACGTACCATCTCGCAGGGGATGTCTAGAATTTTACACACTCGCTGAACATCCTCCCAGTCCTTTTCCCATTCGCAACCTTGATCTGAACCAGACTCATCTCTCGTGTCCCAATTCCGCATAAAGACAGCAGATAGGTTATAGTCCTAGTATGGCGTTCAATAAGTCCTAAAAGTAAGTAGTTATTGTTCTTACAGACCTTGTCCGCGAGTAGTTTTGCCGTTACCGACGAGTCGACACCGCCTGACATCCCAACGACCACTTCGGACTTTTAGAATCACAGAAATTAAGTATAGAGGTAACGCAATCACCTCTATCACCTTTTCTAGGCTCGTTGTGTGTGACATCGGTAGTGTATGGGCGCGCAGACAATCGTCTAAGATGTTGGGTAAGAGCTCGGCGTACTAAGCAAGTAGCCATAAATGGAAGTAAACCAAATACAACCAAGCGCGTCGCATTTCCTTGTGTTTGAATTCCCACGACTCTGTGCCTGCCACCCAAGTTAATCGCGAATATGCCGACCTCTGCACGCAAGAGCAGTATCAGCGCTGCACGTCGTGGGCCTCAGAAAGCTCATGTTCCCTACAGAGGCGACAATCCAGAAGTTGGAAAGAAGACAGGTATCGCTGTCAAGCATGTCGAGCGCAAGTCTGACGGGTTTGAACGTTTCGAGGACATCATGCAGCAGGCCGACAACCGCCCACCACCGAAACCACAGGCAAGGAAAAAGAAGAAGCAGTCTTTGGCTCTACCCATGGATGCTTTGGACGATGATGACTATGGCGAGATGTCGATGGAATTGGACGATAGTACGCCTGCCGTGTCCATTGACAAGGTCGCATTCTGATCTGAGAAAAATTACAAGGTCCAAGGGGCTACTTTGCCAATTCTCACCAGGCGATTACGCCTGCAGCGAACCGCAATGGTTCTTCGTCAAGACCGGTGACGCGAACGTCCGACATTGACTTCGACCACATACCGTCACCGCGCTCACGAGGTTCACCTCGTAAATCGAATACCTCTGGCCCAGGCCCTTCGAGGCTATCGAACACATTTAACGCTGCCAATTTCGATCAAGATTCCGACGACGACTACGGTGAGCCGGCCTACGGGGATGATGGTGTCTATGATGACCAGCCTGGCGGCTCTGGTGAGCACGATTCACCTCACGGTACAAGTTTCATGGAAATGGACCAAGATGATGATGACGAAGAGCAGGGGGAGGAGGTGTACAACGGAGCTCCCGAAGACGCGCCTGAAGACGCAACGCCGTCGCCACCTACGAGACGTGACAAGGGAAAGGGGCGTGCGCCTTTAGCGGTGGTTCCGGAAGAGGATGAGTCGGATATAGAGGACGAGATAGCTAAAGGCTTAGAGGATGTGCAGGAGCAATACCATTCAGAGGGAGACGATGAGCCAGAACCGCCAAAGCGTGTTAAGAAGACGAAATTTGCAGAAGAGCCTAAGAAATCACAAGCGCGACCCAAAAGCAGATCGAAGAAAGAGAATCGACGTGAGTCCTTATAATTCTGACCCTCCGACCGTGACTTTAGTTTGATTTTTGCAATCAGCGTATCGAGAAGGCATTCGGAAAAGCACACGGGAACGATACGGACCCCTGGAGTATTGGAGAGGAGAGAAGCTCGTTTATGGCCGAAACGTTGAATCAGGAGGTGCCCAAGTTCTCGTTCCCCCGATCAAAGAGATTGTTCGGATTCCGAGAGAGGAGCCAGAGCCTCTAGGCAAGCGGAAAAGGACAACTCGGGCTCGAAGCAAGAGTAAAGCCGAGGATGTGCATATCAAGTTGGTGCCAGTCGACAACCCGGAGGCGGGGTGGGATGATAAAACGGATCCATATTGTGTAGTACTGGATTACGAATCACAAGAGGAGGTACAGCGACGTAGGTTTCTAATTATCCTTACATTCTTTGGCTAAGGAGCCTTGCCTGTTATATAGGTGTCGTATACACTGCGAGCATGCTCAATCCCCAGAAGGTACCATCAGATGATTGGCTGTTTCAGAAGGTCTTCGGAGACGCTGATTTCATTGCTGCGGGTGTCCTTGTCCTTCCACCCAAGTGTAAAAAGCCAACGAAGCAGACTAAAGACAATACATATGTATGTTACTCTATTTTTTTTTTTACGTTTCTGCTCAGTTCACTCATTTTCCTAGATTTTTTATGTTGTGGAGGGAGCTATCAACCTAAAGGTCCACGAAACGAGTCTCGTTCTTGCCTCTGGTGCTATGTTTATTGTTCCTCGAGGTATGCCTTCTCTTCGCCACTTGTCAAACTCATACTCACAAGATCCGACGCAGGAAACTCCTACTTCATGGAAAACGTTTCTGAGCGGGATGCCCGGTTATTCTTCGCCCAAGCACGTAGAGTTTTTGAGGACAACTCCGGTGGAAGTCACATAGCTCCACCCAGGCGACCGTCCGTTAGTGCAGGGAAGCCATTACCTCGGTCATCCAGTGCAGGGGCTGCCCAGAGTGAAACACGGACAGGGTCTAAGGCGCCCGCGGCTAAGCTAAGAGCGCAAACTTTGGCTGCTTGAGTAGCGTGCTTGCTGTATACATTACTATTGACCTGTCCTACTCAAATGTATATCCCCTGTACAAGTTTTTCTCTTTTCATCTCATTTGCCCGTGGGCATTCTGGTTATAACACTCAATATTTTCAGGACGCTCGTCGAACCCTCCCCCCCTATGGCTAGAGAAACGCGTTGGTCCCTTTTCTAAAACAATGGTTACAAATAGAGTAAGGCTACACAATCAACCACCAGCAACACACCCTTAACAAGTTTCCTCTCCAATTGTTCCCAATTAACATCAGACTTGATGGGGCTCAGATCTCATTAGCACTCGTAGTTCCACTTGGCTTTTCGAGCGTTATTGGGGCTGTTTTAGTTCAATACCTGGCGGTGGGTGAATAATTATGCCCTGTACTATTGTGGAGAGGAGTCCACTCTCACAACAGGACTAACAGTCCTTACTACGCCTATTGAGTCAGTGACTAAGTTTTCAAGTGGTGGTGCACGTTCAACGTCAGTTACAAACAAAATACGAGTACATCGACTAATATAATGACCATCTCCGTTCGCGCATTGTTTAAACGCTAGCAATATTTTTCGCCCTTCTCAGTTCTTCAGAACTTTTGTCGTTCATCGGCGTCTTCTCTGGCTGGTAGCTGACGGGCACCGCCGAAGACCTCTCGGTTAGGTTGGGATTCGGTGCAAAGCGTATCGAACCAAATGGCGTCCCGGACGAAGAAGAATTCAAAGAACCTCCCAGAACGTTCTCCCGGCACAGGTGGCAGACCATAATATTCGTCACAGCCAGGTTAAAGACGATGAAGGCCCACCAATACGCTGGGATGTAATGGAGTACAAAATGGCAAATTACAATGGACCAATTGCACATGATAGCAACTCTACAGGGGGGTTGGTAAACTGTCAAGTCGCGAAACGAGAAGAACCGTGCTTACAAGTACCAGATGTGACTGTCATGCTTGGGTGTTCTTAAAATACGTGTTGCTATATCAGATCCATCTTCCAGTGGCGGTAGTGACATGCTTGGTTTGCGGCAGACCATGATGAGGAAAAGGGAGGTATGGAGTAGAGCATGGGTTACCAACGCCGCGATCGCAAAATCTTGGAGTATTCCATGCTGACAGTATGACGTTGGGCCTATGAACGTAGCCGGAGCAACGCCTTCTATAGCTGCTATGCCACCACCTAGAACTCCGAGCCATAGGAGTAAGAATGCAAACGCAATATGTCGGCCCCGATTATAGAACTGGCGAACTTGGGAATATACAAGGAGAGCTGTTAGGCAGGAGGCCGCCGTGTACAACCCAGATATAGTGCGTTGGACGATTTCACAGTCCGGTAATTGCGCAGCTGCGTCGTTCATTTGCCTACTGAGTTGGAAGGAAAGTAGACGTAAAGACAGTACGCACTCTGGAAGACGGTCTCTAGTATTGCCAGCATTAAGACACTCTCCCTGTGGCTCTTGGTCAGACAAGCCCATAGCACGCTAACTACGGATATCTGACCTCGATAAAAAGTATATCACTGTTGCAAAGGACAGGTTGCTTTTGTACAGTAACTTGTAGTCACAGTCTGCGTGAATAAATATGTCCCATATAAGACCCTGTCAAGACGATTCAATAATGACGATGATGAGAAATCAACATGGCACCTACCCCTGTGGTCCCAACAGTGATATATGAAGCTATGGTGGTTTGATATGCTAGATGTGGTACAAGATAAGCCATCGGTGCCATTGGATTCAATAACTGAGGTGAAGCCATTCTGATAGAGGGTGCTCAGGAAAGTGATCTGAGTGAAGACGTACCCTGCACACATCTATATATTTTCGAGCGCCACCTGCATCAGTCAACACCTGTACAAGTTATACCTGCTTCACAGGTCATCCATGAGAGAACTCAGCCATTTGAAGCGTGAAGAGTTTCAAAGATTTAAATTTCTTTCCACGAAATTGCGCGTGAGAGTTGCTGTAGGGTGTGGATGGTCAATAGTCGTTTCATGGAGGAAATAGAGTGCTTACTAAGGTGACCCATGACCACAGTGAGATTAGTTTGCCATGATCGTCTCCGTTAATGTTCCGCATCTCTATTCCATAAAACTTACCGAGGAGTTAAAGTTGGAAAAAGCGGATCTCAGGCCCGAAGAAGGGGTTATTTTCACAAAATAGAAGAGCATATCTATATTCATTCCGTTATGTCGAGGTCGATAACATTACATCTAAAAGAAGCCTGATCCCGGGAAAAACTGAGATCCATCATTGGGCCCTTCTTCGTCATTCTCTCCATGATGAGAAGCTACCAGAGGAGAAGCTGGTGACCGTGGTCGAGAGTCAACGGGGATCTTCTTATTAAGCTCTGTACTGGAAAGTAGCTGCTGTTGTGGAGATAAAACTCGAGGTGGTGGCGTAGGAGCAGAAGTCGGATGTAGAGCAGGTTGTAGGGCTGGGTTGTTCTCCATGTAGCTCTGCTCGAATGGGTTGAGGTCCTCTTCGTGGTCGTTTGGGTGTAGGGAAGGTGAAGGTGGCAACAATGGCTGGCGTGGGAGATAGCGTGAGGTTGTAGCAGAAGGCATGTATTGTGGTTGTGAAACCACCGCGGGAGCACTCTGTTTAGGCCGAGAGGATGATGGCTTACGACCAGATACTGGATTACGTGGGCGTTGAGCTCGCGGTTGCGTGCCGTACTCGAACTATTTAGATTGTTAGTTTGACACGCATTGAAAAGCTTGAGAGATTGAACCCACGATGCCAAACACTTCCTCTCGCTGACGTTGTCCCATATCCTTGTCAATGCAATAACAGATATATAGGGTGTCCGCACTGCAAACAATGGTAAGTCAGAGGAAATCTTTCCAAGACGGTTGAAAAAGCTCTTACGTGTCTTGAACTAGCCCAACACAAAAAAGGCCAACGAGTGCAGTAACCCCTCCGGCTAGCATTGCAGCGCCTAATGCTTGGTCAGGTGCATTTAGAGTATGTGCCACAAATAGGTATGTCGTGAGTGCAAATGGGAACGTCAGGGTAAGCGGGGCGATGGTCAAAAGCATCAACGGAGCTGCAAAGCAAGTATCAGCGGTGGGATGTACTAGGAAAATGAGTAAAGACTGACGTTCTGTCCCGTATCCCTTCCTTGCTGCCCTTCCTGTCTTGGCCTCGGCACCACTTGTTAGCGCCTTGGCACGGCGAGCACTGTTCATGAATGGATCTCCAGTAAGCCCTGCGTATACCAATGCATACTTGCTAAGAGCCGTAGTGATCGTTTCGAGATACCCTACAGCCATCCGAATGCCTGTGATGAGGAAGAAGAGGCGTGCGGGGATGTATAAAGGGAGCCGTTGGAGAAGTAGTGTGAGCAACGTAAGCATTCGTATGATCGTAAGAAGGAGCGCTGATAGAGATATCGTCCCCAAAGATGGTCCAGTAGATCGTACAAGAGCTGCGTGGATGGTGTGTGTGGATGTTGGTGGAGGCGGTGGGGCATCTGGGCTGAAGGAAATGTATTTCAGTTAGCAAGTTACAAGAGGATAAAGTCAAAAACCTACTCAGCAAAGTACCAGGCACCAATCATACTAGCACATGTCATACGCAAAATGCCTCGAGCGACTCCCCACGTCCACAACCAAATTGCAACCGCTGCAGCAATAGACCAGTTCGCCCACCCGTGTACATGCCATTCCAATGCCGAGCTGCCCGTTGAAGGTCGAGTGACATATCCAATGAGGAGTAGGCGGAATGTGAGCGTGAGGAAAGGTATGGAAGCGAGGAGCGTAATTAGCAGAATTGTGGGTGACAACGCAAGAAGGAAGGGGTTGTTCATGAGGAGTTCGGTTGTAAGATTTAATGTTGATGATGTTACGTGGAGTTCTCTTGGTAGATTGAGGAGCCGGCGAGCGGTAATTAGAGATAAAACTAATGGTACAATAGAGAATAGTCGAAGTCTATCAGAACAGTCAGTAATGTGTTGCAATGATGGCCAGAAACAACAAAGAAAAGGATGATATGACGACGGTGTCCGTCGTACCGGTAAACACCCTGTACATTTCGTGTCGACATATGTGGTTTGTCAAGTCTCGGCATGTAATAGGAGATTGAGGTGAAGGGAGTGACGAAGAGTCCTCTAATAACGGAAGAGACAGAATGAAGAGCATCACTCACCCTACAGTTTCCCCCCAAGTAGGTTCAGTGCCCGCATCCCACATGAAACTTCCCACAAAGGCCCAAATTGCAGAAATAAATAACGTCGCAGGAATAAACACAGATGTCGCCACCATAACCGGCCGAGCAAATATCCGTAGTAAAAATATATGTGTATACGCAGCAAATGCACTCAGGAACGTAAGTATCGTGAGCATCGGCACCGTGTGCAACAGGGTCGTGTATGGCAGGACTCGTGGTGATGGTTCGGGTTTTCGCGCAACGAAAAGGAGAACGACGGAGAATAGGACACACAAAGAGATGCCCGCACACCACATTACGGTCCATATAGAGTCGTTATATTTCCGGCGGCCCCGCGGTGAGTGTCGAGGGTCAGGTAGGGAGAACAAGTCGAGAGGCCTTGCGTAACCATCCCTGGGTAAGAGAGATTCTGTGAGAGACAACGACACGGGTTCCCTGCTCGTTGACGGCGGGGGTGGAGGAGTAGGCAAGATACGAATTGTCTCTGGACCGTACATATCTGGGGGTGGCCCAGAATCCGTTGAGTCTGAAGGTGTTGGTGATGGTGAACGAGACCGTGGATGGGTGTGACCCATTAATGGGGACGCCAGATGAGCAAGCCACCCTTTCGGCGAGTCTTGTGGACTTAATGAACCATTCTCAGAGCCAATGAGAGGTATCGACTGAGATTGGTAATGACGGGAGTTATAGTCTGACCGTCCAATACGTTCATCCTCATCCAGACGAAGATATGGGTCATCATCGTCTCCGCCCACATCTTGGCGACGAGTAGAAGCTCTGCTGGTCTCACTGTCTCTAAGATGAGGGTCATCTAGGTCATCTAAGTCAGAGTCCTGGTTATGGCCGGCACGAGACTCATTGTCGGTGGAGAAAGAGAAGAACATAGGCTGAGACGAGGCCAGGCTTGACGAGGCATTCTGTGGCTTGTTCAAGAACTGCGATGCATAGGCCGCGAACGATGTTGCCATATGGCTTGGTTGGTGTAGACGACGGGGAGCAAGAGAAGGGTGACCCCTGCAAAGTCTGTTGACTCCAATTAGGCCTTCCTCTGACAAGTGACACTGTTGACGCGTAACCCGCTGTCACACCTGTGTCCGTCACAACTTGACATGTTAAATTTAAAAACAGCCCTGAACTACTCAGTTTTAGGATCGGGAGCAGTGCATGTTAATGTAATATACATGTTGTGATACAGAAAGAAATTAGGTGGAAAATCACATTTTGAGAAGGATTCGACCAACAATGTTGCCACTTTCCATGTCGTCGAAGATCCTGATGCAAAATGAGGAGACATACTTGAAATCCAGCCTCGATACTCACTCATTTAGCTCACTCAAATTCCGTACTTCGTACTGGCATTTGACTTTACCACGAGCCGCTATCTCCAGCGCCTCGTCCATGTCTTGCCGATTGCTTTTTTGAGCGGAACATCCAGTGAAGTCATACCATGTAAGATAGAGACGACAAAACTTACCCAACAGCCGAACCCACAATTGTGAGACTCTAATACAAACCGTGAAGCTTGATGGATCAGGCTATGAGCACTAGACGGACCTTTGCAATTAATAGAGTTACTGGTGCATTGAGTGTGGCGCCGCCGGCAGGCATCCCAACCGCTACGAGCGTCCCAGCACGGCGCAGATACATAAGTGCTTGATTGAATGGCCGAGCCTTTGGTTGACTTTTAATAGAAATATCTTTCCTTTCGAAAAACTTACATCGCCTGCTGCAATGATAGCAGCCTGGGGACCTAACCCATCCGTGGCAGCAATCACGTCAGATATGATATCTGTGGACGCCTTGAAATCAACCCATTTCTCGGCTCCAAGTTTGAAACAGAGCTCTTTCTTTGCTTCACCAGTGTCTGTACGCCATATGCAATGGGATGGGTGTAAGGAGGGTAGTCATGATTTGCTTACCAATGGCGAGCACACGCAATCCCATAGTCACCGCGTACTGAACGGCTGTAGCCCTGAAAGTCAGCAGCCAACGCGCACAAACAGGCTGGTACAGATATTACCGAGATGTCCAAGGCCGCCCCCTGCGCCTGATATTGATACCCATTGACCAACCTTAGCGCCCGACTGCTTCAATGCCTTGTAGACTGTCAAACCCTATGTCCCGCATTAGAACGCGTAACAAGAGCTACTCTTGAACATACAGCGCAGAGAATAGGAGTTGCGGCAGCACTGTCGATTGCATCTGGAATAGGGGTTACATAGTTGATGTAAGAAACCTTAGTGCGCGTTAGGTTTATCGATACGGTATACTGAAATTGGTGCTCACCACATATTCAGCAAAGGTTCCGTGTACCTGATACCCGTGGGTCCTCCCATAGCTGACCGTGCAAGCTACAAGAGCCAGATGTCTAAGTTTGTAAGTCGTTCCGCTTGTAACTTCAACGAACCGGACTCGTATCCCTTTCGGCACATCTCACACCTGTCGAAATGAAAAAAAATCACATTCACGTATAATATAAAGGAGGAAATATTACACCATACTTCAAGCACACATCCGCAATCCATTTAATGCCAACCCGATCCCCAATTTTGATTGTCCCCGCATCACTATGTTCCCCTATAGCCACGACGCGTCCCACCGCTTCATGTCCTCCTATGAGCGGGAGGATCGCCTTACGTTGCCAATCCCCCTTCATGATATGTAGATCCGAATGGCACACTCCAGAGTATTCGACCTTCACGAGACATTCCCCCGACGCCAGCTCTGCCTCCTGCTTGACGGGGTAATCATCTTTTATGGTATACGTTTTGCCAAAGTCATCGAGTACTGCAGCTTTCGCTGTCTTTGGAATAGTCATGCTGATGGCTGCCATTTTGCGATGGGTATGAGGAAAGGGATGTTCGAGGTACTTGACGGATGTTTATGTACCCTTTTACCGGTGCATAAACCCATGATTATCTGGGGCGTGGGGATATATTCAGAATCATCTGACTTCTGATGAAGATATTACAACTGACAAATGTGGAGATTGGAAGGCTAAATGGAGATTGTGCAAGGAATTAGTGTAGCCCAGTACTGCATAGTCTTGGGGCAATAGTGACGTACAATTAGGTGATATGCCATTAGCTTAGACCAAGAATCGAGCGCCCCTTGTAAGCACTCACCAGGAAAGAAGCATGGCGATTGGGTGGAATGACTGTTGTATATGTCGATGTAATATCAAATTCGAACTCGCTTTTGATCGATTGGCTTCGATTGGGTCTTCGAGGTAAAGTAGTGTAATTGATATTTAGTGATTGGTGGCACCAGTGCAAGAAAGCTAGCGGGAGATACTGGCTCACAGCAGCAAGTAACCCTCGCTTTTAAAGTCGCTGCCATCGCGGTTATGGCTCAATGTTGGATGCGCATTCAATTATTCAGAATTATTTACTGTGAAATATATTTCAGCACATTTTCAACGATGGTCCTAGAATTTGTCACACAGACCTTATACATCAGGGGGAAACCAGAAAATAGTAAAGGAAAGCCCAAGGACCTGAAGGATCTCACTACATCGAGGTGATCCTGAAACTTAATGAAGGAGAGCCTAGTGTCTGTTGAACAAGGTCAACGCGTGACACCAAAATCACGTCACGCTAATGTCTTTCCTTCGTGTCTTCCAACGGCGGCCACCATTCTGCTCAATATGCAGGGCTCGTGGATTCGCATCGACCTCTGCAACATACTCTAGCGGCGTGGAAAAGACAAAAAAAGCATCACCGAGCACGGCTCCGGGAGCAGGTAAACTACTCTTCTCTTCGAAATCCTACATTGCTTAACCATTCTTACCTTGTAGCGGCCACACCATTGTCATCATGTTCGAAGGATACCGTGATTACTGGCGTTAACTACTTGAAAGGGCAACTACCTGTTCTTGCGCTCGCCGATGAGGAATACCCGGAGTGGCTATGGACTATTCTTGAACCCAAAGTGTATCCAGACGATGGACCGGGGGGAAAGGCTGAGAGAATACAGAGACGGGCAGAAAACCGGCAGCGGATAAAAGACAGAAATTTCATGTCAACACAATAACCGGTTTTAGGGAGTTAAGTTGGACCAGGCGAGTCGTGTTCCTCAGCAATTTAAATGTGTGATTGACGGTGGTTGAATGCAGGATGTACTTTGCTTTTATCCGATGCATTTATTTATGAGATCTAGTTCTGCAGTCAGGGTCCAACATATGTTATGTTCCGTCCTGTTTCTCCTTGGTGACTTGCGGGACGACGAAATCCAGTGCATAATGAATCTCACAGAAGCTTAGGATTGTCTATAGAGACATCATATACATATACGACTCCTCAATCCTAACAACTCGTGTTTTTTACGACGGAAATGAACCAAGAGTAAACAGCGTCTGTTTTTGTTTTCCTTTACCTTTCTTCCCTTTCCCGGGACCTAGGGACGGTGCTGAATCACCATCACCTTCAGCTGCCTGTGTAGCAGGTGAATTGGGATTCGCACCTCCACTTCCCCAGGCTGGCACCGACGGCGGCGTCGGGTTTCCCAATATATTTCTGAGAGAGACATTCCCGCTCACTTGCGCTTTTTGCCTCGTTGAGGCGGCAGAAGGCAGTTCCGGAAATACTGCACTTGATAACTTCGGCGGCGGCTGCTGTGGTGTACTGCGCCCTGAAGGTGGTTTAGAATTCGGGTTGGGGATGACCGTAAGATGGGTGGAGGATGCTTGAGCAGGGGTGGGCATAGCTCCAGCTGCGCGGAAACCGGATGAAGCGCTAGCTGACCATGGTGTAGTGTGTTGACCCTGGCGATGTGCGGGTATAGATGATGGTCCAGTACCAGATGATGCTGGCAAGGCAGGGAACCGGTCTACTGGCCTTGCAGCGTGAGTTTGGTTCGTAGGCAAAGAAGAGCCTGCTGCCTGAGCAACGCGATCCCAAACTTGTCGAGAGGAACGTTGAGAAGAGCGAGTGGCGGTAACGTGTTTAGCGTTTAAAACTCGCCCCGTAGTGATCGCAGCATAGGGAGCTGAACCCGTTGCAATAGCCGTAGGGATCAAGTCAGGGAAATCTCTACGTTGCTGGAGA
Source organism: Myochromella boudieri (assembly GCA_018221655.1). Lineage (NCBI taxonomy): Eukaryota > Fungi > Basidiomycota > Agaricomycetes > Agaricales > Lyophyllaceae > Myochromella > Myochromella boudieri. The sequence goes on along the minus strand of JABCKU010008106.1, from coordinate 115,887 downwards.
TAAAGTCAACCTTCATGCTCTTAGGAAAAAGTACCGAGCTACTAACTTCGATTACAAAGCCTTTCCAGGAGCTCAAAAGGTCCTGCTTTTTATCTTCCTGATCTAAGATGTCGACAAAGGCATTTACAATACTTGCTGTGTGCTCTAGATTCTGATCAAGCACATTCCAGATTGTTAATATGAGATCTTTTGCACTAGATTCGGAGGCACGATAACCTCGGATTGCTGCTTTGACCACGGGTACGGCGGTTGTGGAGTTGGTGACCAGGGATTGCAAACGAGCCATGAATGCAGCGTGTCGTCTATAAACAATACATATGAGAATAGAGAATGCAAAGTAGCGACCATACTCACTCTGTGATTGCTGGGTCAACATCGCCACGAGGTGGAGATGGGGGACGGCTGGGTTCAGGGGTTATGTCGTTTGGTGGCGAAGGGTTTCCACGTGCAGCAGAAGTTAAATTAGTGCCAAACCCTTCCCTGCGTCGCCCTGGCCCAGGTGGACGTACGATACCAGGCTGCGGTGGGGGTGCAGAAGGTGGGGGATGCTCCTGTTGAACATTCCTTTGATGCGGGGGTGGTTCACGGTCCCGATCCCTATGGCCACGATCCCGACGTCCATGACGTCCGCCAATACCTACTTCCTCAAACTCAAACTCAGCCTGTATCCGTCGAGCATCTCTTTTATCACGAGCCGACATATCGCTCCCATGTTCTTCTACCATATGGGCTTGGAGATCAAGAGGTGTATTGAAGACCACGAATTTTCGTGCAAGGCATTCGCTGTTCGTACACGGATGATGGGCTCTATTGAAATGGGTTTCCTAAAAGTCATGGCGTTCGTGATCTAACAGGGAAGGTATGACTTGATGACCCACTAGACTCTCGTAATTCAAGAAACTATGCAATGATTGTTTAAACGGATGACACACTCAGAGCAATAAAAAAAGCTTACTATTGATCCCTAACTTCGTTTCGTTTACAGATAAAGCATTCCTCGTGTCGTTCCCTCATATGGGCATACAACTCATCGTCGCTGAAGAAGCACTCCCTGCAGAACTCGCACAAAGGGTGGATACCGCCTTCTATCTGTTCACTTGGTACAGATTTTCCATGCGGCCGGTACATAGAAGGAAGATGTACGGATAGCATATTCGGAGGATACAAAGCGTGTTCATGCGCAAAAACCTTTTTCGAGCGTATGCAGAGGTCGCTATCGGTGGAGATAAGCACATAACGAAACGATAAAGAAGTAGGCAGTAAAATGCGACGGTGAGAGCTTACCACATAAGCTTTCCGTGTGTTGCCCGTACATGTAGCTTCAAGTCCCCCCATCCGCTTCCAATGTAAGCACAGTCCGGATCGGGGCAGTTAAATCGGAGGAGGATCAGAGTCTCTTCCATCATCTCCTGAGTCTCAAAGTAGATTGAGAGTTTCGCGTCCTTAAATACCAAAGAATCTTGCATATACGAAGAGAACAATGCGTCTGCGGAAACTGTGAAGATTACGGACAGCTGTGGTTCCTATTGAAAATTATAAATGACTATCCTCATCATTCGATAAGGAGAAAAGGGACCTTGCAGAATGTACAATCTGTTTTTTTATAGAGCGCCCGCAACCGCAAAGCACAGACATGACAGGTTCGGTGGTTACATTCCGATACGGAGTAGTACTTCACAGGTTCTGCGCAGATCCAACAAACGACTTCTTCAGCATCAGCTTCGATAGTAGTCTCAGTAACCTTCTCCTTTTCCTCTAGAACTTGAGCTGGTACAGCTGGTACACTCGCTGGAGTCTTTCCGTTGGCGCGTCCGGGTCGACCACCCCTAATGTTCTGATTACCTCCTCCTCGGCCTTTCGCAGTTTTCTTCGATGACCCGCGTACTGCTACGCCGGATGCAGCCTGGGTTTTTACGAGACCTTGAGTTGTGGACATTGAGCGCGACTTTATCAGAGAGGGAGTGGCTTAGGAGTTGAAATGCTCTGTCTCCGCTTCACATCGGATTTTAATCAATCTCGTGACTACATCGGTCCCGCTCGTGACCACCGACGGATCACGACGGTGGGCGTGGTCACCACGCGTAAAGAATCGAGTCATCTGCCATCATCTGCAGACTGAAAGCTTCCAGCGGTAGTACCTTGCAGGTAAATGTACAGAGGACCAAAAGGAAAATATGGATATTGCTTTATTAATCCCTACTACACAACTACAGGATGGGGGGTACAACAGCCTTTCCCCCAACACTGACGCCCCTAGAAGCGTGCTCCACAAAAACACCAGAATATATCAACCCTTCCGTCGCTCCTTCCTGTAGTCCGTGATGCACGACGTCACCTTGGTCGGCTGAAGAGTCCTGTAGATTGACGAGAGGAAGCTGTATGGGCGGGTTCGTCAGAAATGTCTAATTAAAGCAGGTTAACTAACCTTTAGGACACCAAAATGGAAATCGCCTTGACCCGCTGCGCCTACTCCAGTTGTCAGGTTAGGCAAGGGTTTTTTTGTGACTGGTTTCAAGGGTTGGGCATCCTTCGAGTAGAAAACAGCCAATGTCCTGATGTCCCAGTCAACCTGGATAGCAAAATTGTGCCAGGTCTGTGCTGTAAATGGTGTCTTGAAAAGAATGTTTAGGGCGTGGTCCAAGACCTTGAAAGAATGAGCATCTGTAGCTGGCAGCTTGCCCGTTGGGTTCGTGAAAGGAGAACCTATGTCCACGTGGTAAGTATCCACCCAGCGGAGACGAACGAACTGAACTAACCAAGCTGGATGCCAAAGACATGAGTCCCATCGTTCGGTTCGATAAACACAATCTGGTACTCGTGGTTATAATTCAAAGGCGCGCTCTCATCCAATTTGATGGAGAAGTGGAAAATCGTTACGCCACTCTCAGTCTCCAAGTTAAGTTCAGCGGTGCCGCTTCCATTTCGTTGTGCAATGAGTTCTGTACGACGGAATCCATACTGAGGTGCAGCTGTTCCCCCTCCTGGAATAAAGACGGAGCTGTTATCGATTTTAATTGAGATAGCTTGTTCAGTCGGGATTGTGGGTGGGAGGAATGGAAGAAGTTGCCTGTTCCAAAGTGGTGTGGGTGCGGTGCGATGCGGATGTAGAAAAGTTGTATACTGTGTTCAAATGTCAATACGCCGACAGCTCAAAAGTCGTAGAACGCTGTTTACATGAGACGCGTTTTGGAAGAAGCCTTTCACTCCGCTTCGAGTTCCCACTGTAAATATCTTGAATGCAGCATATATTTGGGTTCGTCACTCACGTAAGATATGGCCCAGAAGACGCATCGATGGATGAGCTCTCCAAGTTCAACGGTGCGCGGCCATCATAAATGATACCCCTTCCAAAGGTAAGTTGGAAATAGACGCTTGCAAAGCTCAGGCTGAAGAAAAATGATTTGGTACCAAACATCGCCCTTCAGTTAAAAGGGGGTTCAAGGGGGTTCATAGGTCATCATTATGCACTTTTATGGGTGTCCGTTCAGGGCTGGAGAGAAGCTTGGAGAATTATCGGCATAGTCGATGGCAATATCTCGGGGAGTGAAGGGCATTGGACGGCTTTGCCTAACAGCCACTAGCCCATCAGACTTGGCCGTTTCCAAAGGCGAAATGATACGAACTTGTTGACATCAATAACATTTCTTTGACAAGAAATATCACCAGAACAAACCACTGTAGTTGAGCCAACTGGGCGGGTCTATCAAGATGGTGATTGGAACACCTCAATAAATGGCTCAATGTGAAAATCGACGAGTCAAAGATATGGTATAAGGGAAGTGTGCAGATGTCCACTGAGATTGACGAAACGAAATTAATCGTAGTGCCTGTGAAATTAGTTTGTTTTATCTTTCTGGCCTCCACGTGGCTTCTTGCGACACCGGCGTATTGCCAACACCCAAAGCGCAGAGAATAATGAAACGAAGGGTAGAATGTATCCAATCCACCAGAGAGACCCTATCTCTTTTTCCAGTTTTTCGACAAAAGCATCAACCTGGCCGCCCAGCTCTTGTGGTGTGCCGGAATTATCTATGACGACATCGGCATAGGCAACCTTCTCAGTGATAGGAAGTTGTGAGTTGAGTCGGGCGGTAGCTTCCTCGTGAGTTGAGTTATCACGAAGCATTAAACGTTGAAGCTGGATATCTTCCGAGCTATAAAGAAGTATCAGTTCGTCGTAATTGACCTCTCAACAAAAGAATCTTACCAGTAAACGACGACAACCTTGCCCACCCATCGCCACACACCTCCTTCGATCAGCAAGGGTACGTCAAGTACACAATACTTCTCACTGTTGACCCAAGCCTCGATGACTTTCTTGAACATGCCCCACCTAACCGCCGGATGTACGATGGCGTTCAGTTTTTTCCGTTTCACCTCGTCATTGAAGACAAGGTCCCCCAGTTTCTTCCGATCCAAAGTTCCATCTGGGAGTAGAATGTCCTGACCAAATTCTTTTACAATCTTCTTGAGCCCGGATGTCCCCGGAAGAACAACCTCACGCGCTAGGATATCGGCGTCGACAATGGGTATCTTCTTGGCCTTCAGGAGTTTGGAGACCGTCGATTTACCGGTCGCAATGCCTCCCGTAAGGCCAATGACTGAATACGATATTGGCTGTCTTGCAACTCAGAGAGATGACAAGTTACGTACCTAACATCGAATGTTGTCAGAAATATGGGGCAAGAATCAGTCACTTTTGTGCGACCCCAGATATGGTCAGGGAGACACGTGGGAGTTTTCTTATTCCTTAGGGCAGGTCTTGTGGCGTTCCTGGTAACTTGCAAGCTATCTTTCATATTCTTACTTGTACTGAATAGAAGTGAATTAAGTTGGAAATGCATGAATGTATGTTATGCTAGAATAATTGTGCCGTACCGTGGTATAAGCATCAAAGTACATATGCAAATGTGAGCGTCATTTAGAAGTGATAACGGAACCTCTCCAAACATTTCACACCTTCCTGAGCATCACCCAACTACCAATCATCGAAACACTCAAACACACCCAACATGAATCGTCCAGTTCTGCCTATGCAAAGGGAATACAAGGAAGAATCTCTACCCCACCTTTCGGTAGAACAACAGATATGCAGCCTTGTTCTCATCCTCGTATTGAGGTGCAAACACATCATCAAAGCGGACGTCCGAGACAAGCTCATCATCAATACGCATCCAACCTTCAATGGGATTGCGTGCAGGGTGCAAAACATCAAGGGTGTAATGGCCCCCTGACGCAGATTGGCCATGATGGTAAAGTGCTGTGAGATCGTAAAGTCAGATAAAACTATAAATAGCACAACACAAGAAGAGCCAGCAGTTTCGTACCTCCAAAAAGCTTATATCGCGTTGGCGGGGCACGTCTCAGTGGTACTGACATGGCGTCCCCGCCCACCTCCAGACCCTCACCCCACTGCACTGCTTTTCCGATCTTGGTGACTCCTCCGATATCTTTGTCATAATAGAATCTCTTCAAGTGCACCACGAGGACGGGTGGGAGGGCGTCGAGGAGGTGTTGGATCGATGCGTGGCGCCCCTGGTCGAGTTCCAGCGTCTGCGGGGCGGCCATATGTCCTAGTGCATCCGTCACCGTATGTATTGACTCGGGCTGGATGTCGAGGCGGAGTGCACGCCAAGCTTCAACGGTCACGGAGTCTTTCTGTCCTGGAGCTTTGAGCGTCGAACGGACTTTCCCACCAAACATGCGGGTGATGGGAGTTTCAGCTGCTTTTATCTGAGAAAAGCTGAAGTTAGTTATTGAGACAGGGCTGAATGAGTGGGTCTTACTGTGCGTGTGACGACCATGCGGTTCCTTTTGCCCACCTCCAACCACCCGTCCTCCTTTTCTTCCTCTACCTCCTTCTCTTCAACCCCGCTCTCCGACTTTTTGGCTTTTGGCTTTGCTTTCTTCGCAGGTGCGGTTCCAGTGAGCGCCTGCACGACAGCAAGCAGCTCTTCCTCGAGTGCATCAAGGAAGAACCCAAGGAATTCCTCCGCATCCTCCTGTTGTCCGCTTCGCATCCCATCAAACACCGTTTTCTCCTTCATTGCATCATACACATAACTTGGCAAGAACGATTCCTCGTCTACCTCCCCACTCCCAGTCTCATCACGTCCCTTCCCTTTCCCATTGGCCGCCCCTCTTCCATGACTATATGCATAGCCATCCCCACCGGCCTTCTTCGGAGTCCCAGAGAACTCGCGCACGAATTCAACCATAGCATCGACCAGTGGCGTCGGACCGGGGCCTTTGCCACCATCACGTAGGCCAAACCCGAAGCGTCCGAGCTCGGTAAAGAGCCGGTGAAACGGAGGGCAGTACACAAGCACCTGGAGGACGGAGTTCGCAAAACACATATTGCCGGCGTTGATGAGGCCGCGCGGGTGAATAGTTGGTGCGCCACTAGCGTCGGCGGGGGCAGTCAGGAGGGCGAGGAGCTCAGTACGCTTGGCGTGAGGGAGCGAGAGGGCGGGATGAGCAAATGGTGGTTGGGTTGTGGTAGAAGTGGCGGAGAGGACGGGTGCAGATGCAGGAATAGAGATACCTACAACGGAGGAGGTAGGGAGACGTTTTTGGCCAGGTGTGAGGGTCGTGGATGAGGAGGGCTGAAGGAGGGATGCCCATGATTTTTTTAGAGGAGCCGGTGCTGCTGGTGCTGGTGCTGAAGTAACCTCTTCTTGCGTTGGTCGTGATGGAGAAGCGGGTCCTGAGGCAGACGTTGAAGCAGGGAGAGAAATTGAAACAGGAGGGAGAACACGAGTAGATTTTGCAGAAATTTCTATAGAAGCGGAAAGGGAAGTGATAGAGGAAACAGGTGAGCCGACTACTGGGGTATCGCGGTCCGTTATTTCGGTTGCACTAGAAGAGGACACAGTTGATGAGAGGTTAGCTTCAGATTCAGCGGCCGCCCCTGTTATTGCAGGCTCGACTGTCACTATGGCTTCTTGTTCTAGCTGTGGTTCTCGTTCTGATTCTTGTGTTGTTTCAGGCATGTGTGGTGCTTCAGGAGGCGGGTATATAAAACCCTCATCTTCCAATGTCCGTATATCAGTGATGGGTGTCATCGGTGGCGTAGGTAGCTCAAGAGCCTGCTCCACTACGTGGGGTGGTGGTTTAGCGTGCGGTGATATGATGATCCCAGGTGCATGTGCAGGGTCCTGCGGTCGTCTAGACCAGATTGCCCACTCTGCCTGTGGGCGAGGATTTGTAGAGTGCTCTTCAGGCTTCTCAGATGTTTCTGATTGCGGTGCAGTTGGATGAGGTGCTGGTGCAGGATGTAGGGAGCTAGGGGTGTAATTGAAGGAATGAGGTGATGGGTAATGATGAGATGCATAAGGATCCGGAGGACGCATGAAGAGTTGCTTTGGCAGAGGTGATAATGGAGTTCCACCGTTTGGAAATGCATACTGATATGTAGCGAAATGCATAGGACCGGAAGACGATGGACCAGGCTGGCTCATGGTAAACTAGGATAGAATTCGTCAGCTGATGTTTTCATCCTTAACGAGTACACACCTTACAAGCGCCAGCTGGTGACCAGCTAACTGTATTAAAGACTTTCCAGCTTCAAAGATGGGCGGGATATTCCAGGAATCGATGGCAACGATAAGTATAATGGATCAGTATTCGTGAGGTGCTTACACTAAAGAAGAATCGTTAGGGAAACTTTTTGTGTGCTTAGTCAGCAAAAGATGTACAAACACAGCCTTTTCTCCGCGATTTCTCCGAGCCTTACAACCAACTGTGTAACCTTCACTAGTACTGCTGTGCCCAATTTGAATAGCGCGTATTACATGTGTTCCCTTATAATGTACCACCACAGCCTCCGCCACTGGTGTCGTCTATATGGGGTGCCAGAACGGCCTGTAAAAGTCTCCGTAAATGGCGAGGTAATAAAAAAAAAGTAGTGGTCCGGTAGGCCATTAGGCCTCCTCATCCTCATCGTCAATCTCCGCCTTCCGCTTCCGGCTACGCACCTTTGCCTTTGTCTTCGCCTTCGCATCCGCCTTCGCCTTCGCCTTCACCCTCGCATTCGCCTTGCCACCCGCCTTCTCCGCACGTCCGACTGCGTTTCTAATACCCTGTACTAGATTCTCGCTGACAGAATCCACCTCTATCCCTGACAGTTCATTCAACACCTTAATCTCTATAGCCCATGTCTCCAGTGGCCGTTCAAAGCTCGGCGTCTCTAACACAAGCGGAATACCCTGTACACGGGGGTCGGACAGAATATGGTGGAATGCGGAGATCCCGATGTTGCCACTAGCGGTTAAAATGAGGATGAGAATCGGGGAGAGGGTAATCGGCTAACGTACATGCCGATATTCTCGTGTCGGTCTTTCTTGGAACCATGTGCTGTCTTCGAATCGTTCAAGTGCATCCCGCGGAGGTATGAGAGGCCAACAATTTCGTCAAACTTTTGAACTGAACTATACCGTCAGTGGGGGAGGAAAATCACGAAGGTAGGAGCTTACGCGTTGCACTATTTAGAGTTGCCTATTAGCACAAGGCTTACGGAAAGAGAACAAAAAAATTTGACTCACTCCCAATGTGCCTTGTCCCGTATATCATATCCCTTACCAGGTTAGCAAAATAAGCTTGGGGCAGTAGTATAGGACGGCAACGGAGTGACTTACTGCGGCGAACATATGGCCTGCGAGTTATACCTGTTACTCCAAACACCTAGTGAGAGACAAACTTTCCAACGTACAGGTGTCCAAACATACGCCGACACGCGTTTTATCCTCCACTTGTTCAATAATCTGCGCCAGGTGGGAGAAGTCACCGCCAATGATGTTTCCGGCTCCTGCCTAAAATGAGAGGTTGGATAAATATAAGAGACTTGGAACACTAAAGCCTGATTACCATATTTTCCAACACTGTAGTCACTGTACTGGTTTCCTTGTGTGCTCTGTTGATGCATTCTGCAATAAAAGATATAGATTTTTCAGCGGTAGTCTGGCCAACTGTTGACCCAGGGCTACAGATGAAAATTTCAGGCCAGAGAATTTGAAAAGGCTCGACAACGCACTGGAAATTATACAGCGTGAGGCCCAGTTGTTCACATCTCTTCAGATCATCCACAAAACAATCATACGACTTCTCCCGCTTCACACTTGTGATATGTAACAGTTGAGGCGCGTAGATCGCCCAAGCAAACGAAAGAAACGCACGCGTCTGCATTCCCCAAGTTGATCAAGTAGCTACCGTGCGGTAGGATAACGTCGCTTGAGTATCCGTGCTCCACCAAGCGCTCCTTGAACGTCGTGATAGAGTCGGGCGTTAGCGGAGGCGAGGTCCATTTTCGTTGGGATTTCAGGAAGAGTGCGAAGGCGTTGGCTCTGAGTAGAATGCAATGGCTACAGTTAGAAAGTAAAAAGAAACGAATGTACTGGACGTACCCTATCGCAGCAGCATTCAAGACCGTGTTCTCAATCCCCCCTACAGACGAAACATGCGCCCCCACCTTCCATGGACTCGACACTCGCTCTGGTAAACCAGTGCTGTCGGGTGCTGCAGTAAGTCGACTTGATTGACTCGCGTCCAAGTCTAGGTCCCTTCGAGAGTTCGACACATGTAATGGAAGGGAAGTTGAGCACGCACCGTGGTTCAAAGCTGAAGTCGAACTTGTCACGTCCAACTTGATTCTCTTTGGCGGATGCGTACTCAGGTTTTTTTGAGCTGAGGTCACAATGTTGGACCGTCGCGTCTTTGCCATGATTTGGTGGAAGGAATTTTGGGAGTACTTCGAGAAGTGAGGGTATTTCACGCGTTTGAGGCAGGTGGACAATGATACCGAAAATATGGACATATGATTATCTGGAGGAATTTAGAATTGAACTTCTCCAAGTCCGCGGTGAGAAAACGGAGTCCGAAATCATTCGACTGTCCTAGATTCCCGCACATACCGTCCCGTAATCTACTACTGGCCACAAGTACTCCCGTTATACTCTCGTTGAGCTGGAATGGGCACTAAATATACCATGACGTGAAGCGTCCAATACTACACATGCTATTAAAGGTGGTAAAGGAACTTAGAGGAAAAGAATAAGTGATATGGATTATAATACGTAAACAACAGGTAATGAGCATGGATTGTTGCTGCCAGCTGGGAATGGCAAAGTTCGAGGATGGAACAAGTTAGAAAGAGAAAGCATTACAGATTTTTTGTTGCAACAATAGCCTCGAGCGGGAGTGAGATAATTCTTTACATATATTCTCTCGGAGCCGGAGTAACCTAGTAAAGATATGGATTTACTGTGCCCTCGAGTACAAGTACGAACTTGGATAGGGAGCGGGAAAATGAAACCCCAAATGGCCAGGTTGTTGTGAGCATTGCTCACAATGGCGTCGACTTTGTTTCTGTGACATGTAAATCACGAGAACTAGAAGGGCCTGCCTCTGAGTCCAGACTAGGATTTGTGGATTCTGCCGAGGTGCCAACTGGATTTCCAGGCACTGTATCTGCAGTAGAACCAATTGGTGTGGCACATTCGGCGTCGGCTACAACGTCTCGTAAGGCAGTTGAGTTGAAGCCATAAGTCTCAGCAATTGTGTTATTGCTTTGCACTATGATGAGAATTATAAAGGGAAATAGTGGCTTATTGCAACCACGTCAGACAGGTTACGACTCAGTGATGGTGGTTCACAAACCGTAGCAGCCCAGAACGAGTTTTCAAACACATAGAAGGTCACGTGGCTGACCTCGCTTGGAGATTCTGGTGAAAATACCAAAGCAGTAAGTAGGACCTTCATATGATCAATAAATGACCACTTGAGCATTAGTGAAAAAGTGATATAAGGCAAAATACAAACCTGAAGTAAGCAGAACACAATACCAGACTCCGCAAGAACCAAGAGCACTCGTTGACCACGTGTCAACGTCATCTTTTGTTTTAAGTTGAATGAGTGGCGAAGTTGAACTCTAAAGGTTGCTTAGCAGTGAAAAGCAACACAAATGTATCATACCTAAGCCTATAAATAATCAGGAGAGTGGCAAGCAAGTTTGTAGCAATCGAAATGCAAAATCCAGCACTGTAGAGGTTATCTGACACTGTCGCGATATCAGAGTTGGTTAATAGTTCCGCAGCAGGGTGGGAGTTGATGACCAGATGCGATACAAAGAGTCCTACACGTTATGAGAAGACAGCCATCCAACTTCGCAGAAATAAACATACCAATGGTTGCCACAAGTGGGAAACAAGGTGCAAGCCTTGCCCACTTCTGGTCAGGATATAAAATCCAAGCTCGCCAGACTACTACACAGTCATTGATGATCAACTAAGACTTTATTAGCACAACATCTCACCCGTGGTTCAAACCTGCTCATACCTGAATTGTTTCTGCCCATAAATCCATGATATTGTATTTGACTGTGGCACTGTTTATCATGTCTGGTGAAGCCCGATGGATGAAAGCTTCTCGGGCTTGTGTTATCACCACCGAAACGGCATCGTAAGTGTTTACAGCATGTAGCAGGTAAACCGTCAATGTTGCTGCAAATACGATCTTTCTTTGCAGCGTGCCGATCCCGCGCCCTCTGCACAAATCATGGATCAGACCTTGGATGCATTCCAAATGCTGAACCTACAAGCTTAGGTTTATCCAAATTGTGAAGAGGCCCGTGGCAAATCCTGTAAAAGATTCTAAGGAAATTGTATAGCTGATTAACGCTTGACGTACCAAAGGATAGAGTTGCAAACAGTATAGATGGAATATTGTGACTGAGTACAATACCGATACGATGGTAAAAGGCACGTTCTTTGGGCGTCATTGGGGATCGATGTGGGCTATGGGTCGATGAATATGGGATAGCGGTGTGTACGACAACGAGGGCTTGACTCGGAGGCTTTAATAGTTACGAATATCGATGGGACGATCATGAGAACCATCGCATGGTAGCACTTCAAATATTCATATAGAAATAACGAAGAACAATGATCTCAACTTTGGTTACGGGTATTGCGGGCCCATGGGGGATGCAGTTTGGAACGAGACTGTTGGCGCTGGAGAAGTAACCCAGACCGGCTTCATGAGAAGGCTGTCGATGTCCAGCGTATGGAAGGATAAGGGTCACGGTGAGTAAAACCTTTGAACGTACCGAATAAGCTCCGATTATGGGTGTTACCACGATATGTGTGGAGGAGATCAGAGATTGTTGATGTATTCAGTGTTGGTGAACAATGACAAGCTATGATTGGCCACACATCACTGATACTATCACCTGACGACTTTTTACCAAACATCTTGCCTCGTGGCTCGACTGCAGGTTCTAAGAGTCTGCAAAACTTAATTGAAGTCAATTTGAACTCCAAACAAAAGAAGAATGATGAAGAAATGCCCAAACATACGGAGTGCATGCCCCACCGTGTACAGAAATATTCAAACTGTCTGAAGTGGGTTTCCCACTCAGGTGTAAGGATGCATCAGCGCCGTCAGATATTGCTCTTTGGAGATGTCGTGAATGGGCCCAATAGCTTGTTATATGGGAGAGAAGGTCAACATTAAGAAAAGGTAACACAACTAGTTCTTGACCGCCAACTGTCAATCAACGCCGATACGGAACTCTTCGAAGCTCTCAGCAAAACGACGAATATCACTGATGAAGTGTCACTGGGCGCAAGGAGGGGTTCTCGGTATACATACACAGAGGGAGCTCCACAAGTCGAATACCCACGCCGACACAGGTCCATACCATGAGACCGAGAGATGACTGGTACAGTGTAGCCGAGAAGGACGAGGTTCGGTGGATCAGAGTTTCAGCTTGACTTTCGTGTATGCTCAGGCGCACAATACAACATCAAAACCCTGCAAGTGGGATTCGGTCAACTTTGAGTGATCGTAAGTGATGATATAAAGTAGTATACAAACGACCCATAGTCCTTGTCTATTGGCACAGCCAGTGTATGATTGAAGGGAGTTACGAGAGATGCGGACTCGGCGGATTGAAGTTATAGGCTGGTTTTGGATTGGTCGCGTTTTGGCAACTTTTACGACTATGTATCAACACGATCTGCACAGCAGGACATGATATCCAGGTAGTTGATGAAATAACTGAAGCCTGTTGGTTCGTACTTTTTGCCTCCGTGCCTGTCACCATAGTGTACTGGATGTGCAATTGGGGCCGCTACAACGGGAAATGGGAACGGCGGCCTGGGAGATGTGAAGGAGATGGGAGAGCTGCCGAGAGGAGAGGCGGGCTGAGGAACAGGCTATACGTGCTAGAAAAAATATGCTCTTTCTATGTATTCCTCGTCTTGAGCCCGCCTGGATGACTATCCTATGTCCGCCCGTCCACTCAATAGTGTAGCGGGGTCGTTAACCAAGCGTGTTGTTATTATCTATCGTAGAAACTTGGCGTGTTCTAGAAATTTGGTGTGGTAGTTCAAAGAGCAGAAGACCTTATTACGGCCCAGCGGAAGAGAGAAAGGAGGGGTGCGGCTTTGGTCGCAATGTTAGCGCGATACAGGCCAGACGAAACAGAATGTCAGCGCCATTCAATCGGGTGAACGGACGCATGGTTTGGACGGTCAGATGAGTGACCCAAGCGAACCTGGAGTAAGGCCGTTGTCACGTTACAGCGCTTCAACCTCGACCATCGACATGCAGGAGACCATTTGGTGTGACCATTCACATCCATTTACGTTTCTGCGCAGTCATATCAAAGGTACGCTCCTCCAAACAAAGATACACCTACCATAGCTCCATCGTCCTTTGTCGTCCAGGACTAGGCAAGCCAAATTAGATGCGTCTGCAGAGTCGTACAGCGCTCCCCTCCCAGTTCCCAGTACTACCAGAAACTTGGCGCCACATCTTGGAATGTTTTCACGAAGCTTTGAATTGTAAGGTCATCTCTGAATGTCTTTCGCTGTCTTTCGTCACACACTGATCCCTGCATGACCCACTGCTGCTGTAGCGCCATCAGTTTAGGTTCGGACGGCCTTTGTGGTCTGCTTAAGTGGGGAGAACGAGTTCGTAAATTCATCTGGCAAGACTTGGTGATGGAGGAAGAATGACCCGTAGATCCGCTTGGTAGATACGCCTTTGTAGAGAATGGGTGCGTGGGAATTTTCAACCACTTTAGGAAGGTGGCTTCAACCTAGTAGGGACCTCATCCGAATCACCATCTACGACGATCCATCATCCCAACGCCCTAGTGAATCCCTTATCCTTCCCAGCCTGAGTCTTGAAATTTTGAATTTTGAAACCTCAACTAGAAATAATCATGGCCTGTCCCCCGCACGCTTACCCGTGCTCACCGCACGATATTATCCCCGCTGTCCTCGTAGTACGCCTCTTCTCTTCTCTTCTCCCTTTCCCTTTTCTGCCTGACGTTCCACATAACCTCCCAACAAGTTGTTGCCATACATACCTCCTTGCCGGACGTACCCCACGCTGGCCATAGCCCAACCAGCCTAATAGTAGCCTGAACCCGGAGGAGCGGGAACGTTAACGAGAGTAGAACCAACGATAACGACACGGGCAACCACCCAACCATACCGCCGCAGCCTCGTTTGAGATCGTGGGCCCCGGCGCGAATATGTTTTAGGAACGTCTACATGTGCCATGGGTATGCTACGCATAAGTGGGGCGGTCTTGCAATTTGTCGTCTTGTTTCGAAGAATGAAATGAAATTGCTCAGATACTCAAATTGGAGCCCGATAATATATGCTGGATCAGGTAATATGAGTGAAAATAACGGAAAAGCTAGACATGGTAACGTTCCAGGTACATTGGGCAGAGAGTATGTTGAAGAGGGTAGATATTACTCAAAATGGTGCAGACTCCGTCCCTGTAAACGCTGGCACATTGCCAGCACTTGAGGGACTGACTTCTGGGTTCAGGCAGACATCGGCTAAGCCTGCAGAAGTGACAGTGTCTGGATCTTCTGACAGTGACAATGATTCTGTGGTGGGACGATCTGGTGCGTGTTCAACATCAGCAATAATGTCCTGTAAAGCAGCCAGGTTGAAACTGGTTTGGGTGTCAACAATTGAGGCATTGGTTTGAATGACGATAAGAACTATAAATGGAAATAATGGCTTTTGACCACAACGTTAGACCGGTTATCACTATGTGGTGTTGGTTCACAAACCGCGGCGCTCCAGAAACATGATTCAAATACGTAGAGGGCAATAATTGCAGCCGAGGTTGATGGTGTAAACAGCAAAGCAACATCTAGAGCCTTTAATAGAATCGTATGAGTGTAGAAATAGTAAAAGCAAAGCAAAATATGAACCTGGAGAGTGCAAAATGCCAGACCAGATTCCACAAGAATGAGCAATACCCGTTGTCCACGCGTCATCGACTGTTTTTGATTTAGATTAAACCCTCGTGAGCGGCGGCGATGAACTCTGAAAGGTTGTTCAGCAATGAAAAGTGATATGAACATGACATACCTGAGTTTATGAAGGATTAGAAAAGTAGCAACCAAATTTGTAACAAACGATAAGCAAAATGCGACAGTACTGAGGATACCCGATAATGGTGCAGCTCCAGTTTGGTTTATTAGTTCCTTAGCAAGACTTTCGCTAAGGGCCCAGTGTGGTACAAAGAGTCCTACATGCTGTGAGAAGACGGCCACCAATTTTGCAGAAATATGAACATACCAACGGTTCCCACAAGTAGAAAACATGGCACAACCTTTGCCCACTTCTGATCAGGATAGAGAACCCAAGCTCTCCAGACGACTATACAGTCATTGATGATTAACTAGGAGCTCATTATCTCAAAACCTATCATGTAGCGGCTAACGTTGGGACTCATACCTGCAAATCGTTTGCCCATGACTGCACAATTTCGTAAGGGACTGCTGCCTCGTTTATCATTCTCCCTGGAGCCCGGTCAATCAAAGTCTTTTCGAATTGCTCTTTCAGCACCGAAACACAGCCGACAGTATTAGCAGCATTGAGCAAATAAGTTGCTACCAGTATGGCAAGCATAATTTTTCTTTGTGGTGTGCCGAGTCCCCGCTCTCTGCGCTGAATGTTAATAATCAGATCTCTTGTGCATGTCAGTCGACTCACAGGTTAAGGTATGACCAAACGATGAAGAGGCCTGTTGAAATTCCTGTAATGAAACTTTAAAAAGCTCTCACAGCGGATAAAAACTTGTCGTACCAAAGGATAGAGTCGAGAGTACCAACGCAGGAAAGTTTTTACCCAGTACAACACCAGCACTCTGGAAAAAAGCACGCTCTTTGGGAGTCATTGGGGATTAATGCAAGGTATCGATTGATGAGTGAAGAGGCCGGTACTTATATAGGACCTTGTACGCTGGCAAAAAAAAAAAAAAAAAAAAACTTGATGGATACGACTGTATGAACATCCGTGGAGAGCGACTAAGACCATCATCCGAATGCGGCACTTGATTCACATGAAAGTGGGAAATGAAGGGCACATTGATCTCAACTAGCCGCCGGACAGCTTGGATGAGAGCGATAGCCATTAGAAGATTGAATTCGGATGACTGTTGAAGCTGGACGAGAAAAAATTCCGAATCGGTGAGATGATAAAGATTCCAGTGTACAACTATGGCCTGAGGAGAATAGGAGAAATTCCAACACATCGCATAACCGCTACTTCGATTGTGATGGTAACCCAAGGCTTGACATGTACAGTGGAGTATCAGAAATGTAACGCGCAGTGCTTGGGAGCCGCAGCCGTTACATCACCACTAATTATAAATGCATTGTAACATACTCCAGTTGCTGCATGTATTGAGGACTGAGGTGCCTCTCAGTGAGGATTGGTGACTAGTCTAATTCACAACATGAATGAGCCATAGAAATTCCCTTCAAAGAGGCCTGGAACGCCACTATCACGGTTGCAGACTTACTTGTGCCAATTGCCTAGGACCGACGACCGTAGTCTCTACAGAGTATAAGCTTATCCTTCCTTCTTGTCGTAATAGCGCCGCCAGCGTAGGCCAGAACGACCGTCGTTATCTGCAGGGAGGAGAGTTCAAGTGCATAGTAGGCGTTTGCGAGTCTGATAGTAGTCTGATGGTGGGAATCTTCAACCAAAGGGCCATCTTCAAACAAAAACAACACTCACCCTAAAAGCCGAATTACTCCCGATCTGTTTACTATCAGGCGGAATCGTTCCTGAGCCTTTCTAGTACACTTTTGAAGTTGATTATCTACGACGAACTAAACGCAGTATTGGACAACCTCAATGGTTACTCGGCTTTCGCACATTGTTCGCGGGCCATGACGTTTCTCGCATTGACGGATCATCTGAGGCTTGATCGAGGGGTTTTTATATCGTATCTCTTCGCTTCAAACTTCCCCAGACATAATATGTACAAGATCTACCAAAATCATCGGTCCTCTCAGATCCAGCAATTGCCATCCTCATCTCCCTCACTGATTCATCTGTCTTAACAGCTTAGCTGGCACTCAGACTGCGCTAGCAGCATTCACCAATGCAAAACTCGAGAAAGCGTGTCTGGCTTCAAGAACTGCGTCTTCATTCGTCCTGGGGCTTCGAGAGGTTGTTAAAGGGGACATATTGCTACACAATTTCCCCCCAAGCTGTGTGGTTATTTGCACATCGGGGATGCTAAGGCTACGACGCTTAGCCAGTATTTTGCGAAGATGTGATGGAAAGCTGATCGTCTGATTTGGTGGTGCCGGCCCACCCAGGGAAGGGGCGTAGACGGTGACTTCTGGTAAACGAGGAAGAAGGTTACCTGGTTCGCTATCTTCTCACCGACATCGTTCTGCCCGATTATGACTACCTCAGCAACAGGGGGAAAAAAGCTGGACGAGCGGGATACTCTCGCAAACTCCACCACACTCACCACCGAACACCACGTGAACGCTGCAGCCGACATGATTCCCCATAAGCTGAAGAACGGCGATATCATCCAGTTTGAACACAAGGGCTGTCCCATATTCGATGGTGAAGATGATGGGCGTCTTGCATTTGTCTCATTTCAGATGGGGAAACGCCTAGTCTGCAGAACTTTATGGCACACCAGTGATTGCTTCAGTGCCTGAGCACCTCTACAGGTCCATCTACTAACATCGGCTATTGGCATGGGTATGGACGGCGTTGGAGCCCCCATTGATGGAGCTACACATTTCCCCCACTAATGCCACCGAAATGTATAAGGTAAACCCCCTAGACTATAAAATTTGTTCTCTTCGTCATTGATCTACTTTTCGTACAGCGGACTAGTCGCAATATATATCCTACACTCGTGTCAACTTTTTGAGATGCTTCAGACGAAAACTTGCGGGTGCTGCCACTTCCTATATTTAAGTAACGGACGTTTTACAATCTCTCGTGGCATGTGCGCCACCTCAGGTTTGCCGAATGCTGATCAAGGATCCACCTTCGATGATCATAGAGAAGATCATCGCAGCGACGACGATCAACCGGCCTGATGCGCATCTGTGAAGAACAATGGCAGTTGTCCCCGTTTGGACCTCTAAGTGCAAGGTGGTGCCAGTGCCTGGGCTCATACATATGTGCTCTTCAAAACCCTCTTTGCATATAGCCATCTTCTGACTGTTTGCCTCACGTTCCAGAACTATGTACGACACCAACAAACAATTTTTGACACACCGTTTATCGGGGGAAGTGACGGTGAGTACTCTAATACCATCCAAGTTTCCGCTCAGTGATTCACGTGGTGAAGACACAACGCATCACCGAGTCTCTCGGGAATTGTGGGTGATCTTTGTAAAATTACTAGTTTACGGCCAGCAGAGGATCACGGCAGGCGGATACACTATAGAGCCACATGCAGCAAAGGCCAAACGGCCGATTCAATGTGTTCGAAAAAAAAGGCTGAATAACTGTTTTCATTGCGAGAAGCAAAAGTAGTGGGTGCGCTCGTACCAAAACCGTGTAAAGGCTCAATTTACATACTGGGAGGCGTTATAGGTTGAATTCGGCCTCAAAGGACGCAACAATTATGGCACTCTCTTGACCCGTCGTATCTGTTTGTCCCAAATGATAGGACGGGTAACGTCGGATGATGCAATCTATACGACTAGCGTCCAAGCGACTTAAAAAACCTATAAAAGCAGCCTCTTCAAGTTTTGAGTCTTCCAAGAGCTGGCTCTCTCCCACGCAAGTCCATTGCTACCGCCCATCCCTACTTTCCCTCAGCTTTTATTGACGACCTCAGCCCAACGACCCCATAAGCCATGTACCGACAAACCATACTATGCACTTTGATGCTTTTTATGCTAGGTGGTGCCTTCGCTGGCCCTCTTACTGCTAGAAATACTCCCGCAGGTGCATATTCCCCCCTCTCAGTAGCGAACTATTTTTTCGATTCATTTATTTTGTTTTCAGTAAACAGCAATCGTGAAAATGCTTTATACGAAGCTATATCCAACTACCAACAGGAAGTTGCGAACACGGCTGCTGCAGAGCGTTTAGCTACAGAGCAGGGCAGCAAACAAGGCAGCCTGAGGCAGTTTAAGGCAGACTACGGACGCGCTACGGCATCAAAGAAAAAGATTGATACTGCCCATGCACAGGGTTTTCCGCGATCTTTTAGGGAAGTTATTACTGTGCGGGCCCCGTCGAGTGAGGAAGCTTTTCCTTCAGTCTTAGTGTCCATTTGGTTACCCGCCTTTTCGGCCATTAGGAAATAGCAATGATGAAAACGCATTGTACCAGGCTCAGTATCAGTACCAGCTGGGCATTGTAAACTATTGGGGTCGCCTTCTGCGGGACATAGAGACCGGAAGGTCGAGTGGCAACTACTCTGCTACGAGGTCAAATTATTACCGTGCTAAAGAGGCACTGAATAGGCTGGTCGCTGCCCAGAATCTAGGTTATAGGAGTTGAGGATTTTGGGGCCTAGCGCGCGGTAGATTTCTAGATTTCCTGACCTTCATTGTTGGGTCGATTGGCAGTGGTAGTGTATACTGAATAACCTAGTCACTACCCATAATCAGGGTTTTGGGAATAATTGAGAACTTCAGGGTCTAGCGCGTCGTGGATTTCCAGATATCTATGAGCTGTGCGGCCGTTGTTATTGGGTCGATTTGTAATGGTGGTAAACTGGATTTTGTTCGATTAGCAGTCTCATCAGAAATATAGGTGCCCTGAATTATTCTTCACAGATTGGTTTGTAAAGTGTGGCGCCCCAGGCTTCTTATCCTAGTCGGACTGTGACAAAAACCGGTGTAGTTAGTAGTTACACCCCGGTCGTTGGACGTTGCACGAGTTTCTTCGAAACCGATCTCTAGTATCTGTCATGCTCTTCGCTGCAATAAATTATAATTCTACATGGTCAAATCCGCTGTGGCCCAACCGTAACGAGATGATGGGCACGTGGGAATTTTGACCACAATGAAAAGACTTGAACGGCCTCACCGACATCCCATCCAACTCCATCCAAATAGATTTTAATGTGGCATCCTGTTAAGCAGTGTGCCCAACGTGGTCTCTCTCCCGCCGTCTATGCGTCGAACTGTCATCTTTGGAGATGAGAGTTGGACCTTGACATGAACAACGAGATCATATTCAAGGGTATGTAAGAGGCCCGCTTCCGTATCGGCCAGTCCCAGAAGGTGATTGTCATCGAAACCCATTTGGCCATCCAGAGTCTTGGGCAACAATCGCATTGACGCTCCTCCCACCCTTCCACCGTTCGTACCTCCAAAGTCAAAGACCTCTATACAGATGAGTCCGTTACCCTTTGTTTCACTATTAACGACGACCGCGTACTCTTCGTATGTCTCTGCTCCTTCCTCCCAAAAAAATTAAAACCTAAACCAATCACCCGACAGCAGTCAACCAACCACAGGCCACCCCCATCGGCACCAATTCCCATACACACCTCGCAAGACCAAAGACAAACGAAATATACCAACAGTCACCTCCAACAGCAGCAATAACGGTAGTAGCGCCAACAACAAGAACTCCTTGGTGAACATTTTCAAGCGCGGCCTGAGGGACCTGCTTTTGTCGGTACGAATGCCAGTGTTAGCAACGCCAACTAGGTATGGGTTCGGGGCTGAATACGGAGGCCGGGTAAGGCCTGAAGAATCCCACGTCGGACTTCCTTTGCCAGCGCTTGGGTGCTGTCACTGGTTGGACGTATCTTCAATTTGTCGTACGTACGTGGTGGTATTCAGGTTGAATCCAGCACTGTTGAACAAATAGGGTGAAATGGCGTCCTGGAATATAATGTTACAGAGCTTGTCAAGTTGGAAATATGTTCAAGAGAAATATAGGCGTGGGTTTACGAGCGCTTCCAAGACATAAGGGGTGGGTAAATTGGGTGGTAGCCAACTTAAGTTGTCGCAGTGAGCGTTGCTCAGGATGGTGCCGACTTTGTCTCCATAGTAAAAGGTAGGTTATGAGAACTTGAAGGACCAGCCTTTGAGGCTAGATTCAGAGCCGTTGTTGGGCTTGCTCAGGTGGTATTGTCTAGATCTTCTTGGACTATTTCCACAGTGGAAGCATTAGGTGTTCGTTCCGCGTCAGTTACGATGTCCCATAAGGCGACTGAATTGAAACCATAGGTCTCGACGATTGAACTATTATCTTGGACGATAATAAGTGCATAGGGAAATAGTGGCTTGGTGATCACAACATCAGACAGGTTATGACTGCAATGGCAGGGTACGAACCATGGCCATGTAGAAAAAAGCGTTAAACACAAGGTAACACTGGCCGAGGTAAGCTGACGAATCTTCGAGTTCGGATGGCCGTACTGCAAACATGATGATACCTATGGCCTACAAATCATAAAAGAGTGACTGTCATGAGTGGGATTGAATCATTTAATAGTATACAAGGCAAGATACAAACCTGGAGAGCACAAAATATAAGACCAGACTCCACAAGGACGAGCAGCACCCGTTGTCCACGTGTCATTTTGGATTGTTTTTGTCCCAGGTTGAGCCCATGTGTAAAGCGGCGATGAATTCTGGATGATCACTGAGTTGGTATTGAGGCTGTTAGAAATATATCATACCTAAGTTTATGGAGAATCAGGAGAGTGGCAACTAGATTCATAATAAATGATGAACAAAGTGACGCCTGGTTAAAGATAGCCCATAATGGGGTAGTCCCAGCAGCTAATGGCGCTGTAGCGGGAACACTTTGGAAGATTAAGGCCAATGTTACAATACCTGTACTCGTATATGTGAGGGGGCTGCGGTCTACTTCCATAGAAATGCGAACATACCAACGGTTCCCGCAAGTAGGAAACATGGTGCAAACATTACCCGCTTCTCGTTAGGGTAAAGAATCCATGCACGCCAGACCACTATGAAGTCGTTGGTGATTAACTGGAATCTCATTAGCTCAACTGTCGTGGCTAATATCAAGATTTGCACCTGGATCTGTTCCGCCCATGCACATATAACCGCGTAGGTGGACACATCCTTTTCCGCCATGGCCTGGTTAATCAAGGTATCTTGAACTTGATTTATGATCGACCAAATACAGACACAGCTGTTAACAACGTGGAGCGTATAACTTGCAACCATTGTTACGAGTATGATTTTTCTTTGCAACGTGCCAAGTCCTTGCCCTCTGCACTAAACATGAATGGGATCTCTAGCCTATTCCGGATAACTTACAGGTTTAAACCAATCCAAACTGCGAAGAGACCAGTTGCGATACCTTCAAAGATGATTTAGAGACGTTATAGTCAAAGAAGTTTTGCCTTACCAAGAGATAGAGTGGCGAGCAGCGGGGTTATAAGATTTTCACCCAGTGCAACACCGACATTCTGGAATCGGGTGCGCTCTTCGGGTGTCATTGGTGGGTTGATATGAGGTATAACTTGAAGCCGGTGAGCGAAGAGCTCGCATTTTATACGGGAGCGGATTATACGGCAGCAACATTTTGATGATCTGATAGGAAACGATGAACATCTCTCAAGCGAAGATCAAGGAAATCATATAAGAGACTTCATAAGCACGGATATATGAAAGAGAGCCGGTGGAGGAAGTCAGGTCCGACAAGACCATTGAGGAGATGCAGCACTGAAGGAAGGGGAAGGCAAGGAGAAACATTGTATAACCGCCATTTTGATCGCAGCTGTTACCTGAGCCGCCAGGCCCACGGCATCAGATCACAAATTAGTGATAAATTTGCAAGGCGACTCGGACGGTCGAACAGACTGAGCGTAGTCTACGCCATATGTCGTCAAATCTGTATATATGACGTGAATAGGCGCCACGGCTTGTTACATAAAGGTAAGGATCATCGATGGAATGTAAATCCCTTAATCACCAAGCAATTCAGATCGGAGTCCAGTCAATGCACCCTTTCTTCAAGACACATTGACTGTGTTCGCTAAATGTGTTTCTTATGGTACGATGCTTTCTATCACTTCGAGATTCAATTAGTCGTCCGGTATACTCAATATAGCCGAGCATATGAGAGAGGATGGGGTTGGTGGGCGATATAAAATGAAGCCGAGAAATGAGGAAGTTCTAGGTATTTTGGATGGAGAGTCTGGTGAGCGCCGCTCAGAATGGTGCAGGCTTTGCCTTTGTAACATCGGGAGAACTCGATATGTCTGCCTTGAGTGGGTCCACCAGCGCGTAACTGTCTGGTGCACGTCCCAAGTCGGTGGGTATGTCCTTTGAGGCACCCGAGAAACTATTGGTCTCAACGATTGAGGGATTAGTGTTGACAATGAAGGCTGCAATCGAGAATAATGGCTTGATGACCGACGTCAGAAGATTCGTGATGTGGTGTTTAAGTTACGAACCATGGAGCTCCAAAAGCATGCCAAAAACACACCGTAGGCTAGGTGGGGCCGTGGTGCAAATGTCAAGATGAAGACTACGGCCTGTAATATATAGTATGAATACACGACGGTTGAATGGCTGAGTTAGCATCAAGGCGAGGTACGAACCTGGAGAAGGTAGAATAGGAGACCACACTGTCCGAGTACAAGCAACACTTGTTGTCCGCGTGTCATTGAACTTTGTCCCAAATAGAGTCTACGTTGCGCTCTGGGAGATGATTATTCAGTGAGGTAGGAACAATGTAAAACATATCTACCTAAGTCTATGCAGGATCAGAAAGGTGGCAAGTAGGTTCGTCACCAACGATAAGCAAAATGAAATCTTGTTGAGGGTATTTGATAATGCTGGAGATCCAGTGCTAGCAAGGGTCAAGTTTTATACTACAAATACTGCACATCATGATTTCAAAACCAACGACCGAGTGTCTTCAGAAAAATGAACATACCAGTGGCTCCTGCAAGTAAGGAACATGGCGTAGCTGACTGGGATACAACAACCATGCTCGCCAGACAACTATGGAGTCGTTGATGATTAACTAGGCTCATGTTATGTTAACGCCTCGCCCAATTACTCGGATCACAAATCATACCTGTTCCGCCCATCCATCTATCAGACGATAAATCACCGTTGCCGCATTTATAGATTTTGCTGAAGCCCAGATGATCAAAATTTCTCTAATTCCCTCTTTGTACACCCAAGAACTGTCGAATACTGTAACAGCATGAATAAGGTACGTTGCGGTCGTTGCGGCGAGTATGATTTTTCTCAAGGGTGTGCCGAATCCACGCCCCTTGCACAAAATGTCAATTGAATCTCTTAGCGCATTCGAGACATGTTGCGACTCCTGAAAAGATGTTTTAGAAAAAATCAGATGGAGCATAGAAGAAACGTTTACCAAAGGAGAGCGGAAAAATCACTGGAGCTACGAGATTCCAACCCAGTATAACACCGACATGTTGGGACCAGATATGGTCTTGAGGCTTCATAAGATGGTCAACGTCACGGTAAGTAAGCATCAAGGAATGGATGAGGGGTATTACCTTTTTATACACCGTAAAGTGGTGAGGAGCAAGGCTTAGCAACAATTTGATAATTTGATAGGTGTAGTATATGTGGAGAGACGATCACGAAAATCTTCGCAAGGCGGTACTTCAGCACATAAATATAAAAATCGAAAGTATTCTTGACAGTCCACCGCCCCTGCATGTCTGTCAGATGGAAACAGCATAGAAGCCTGGCCAGAAGGGTTGAAACAAGCTAGAGAGACAATCGAATCCGATGAGATTATTGAAGGCTGCAAAGTAAATGCGCCTTGCCTGAAAGGAAGAGGAAGGAGTTGAAAAGGTCACATAACGACAGCCTCAATGGCGGTTATTCGGGCCTCAATACGATGGCGGAGTATCAGAAACCGACAAGGCTATTTCAGCGGGCCCCAAAACGCGACACAACTATGCAGTGCTTGGGAATCGAAGCACGCGCTGGCTGGTGATGGCTCTATTGAAGGGTGTTAGAATGAGTGTATACATGGCACGACATGCTCACCAATGCTATTAGTATCCGTGTCGATATGGTGTGTCATGAGAGGTTTGAGAGGGTTTGAGGGAGACGGATGAATGCCATGGAGAGTGGACTGTGAGGTGTATACGTGGGAACTTTTCAATTCGTTCTCGTTGTTCGTTCAACGACGAACAGCAACGGCCTCATTGATCAGATCACTTCCTCCGACTCAAGTGGATTTAGATAGGCTCAGATACGGATCCCAGCCGGCGTGTATACGCGATATAGACGCTCTCATCCTTTGTATACGAGTTATGAGTTATGAGTTTTAACCTGCCGCGGTCCAAACTGGAACAGACAGGTAGTATATGTTGCAATCGTAAGGAGAAGGTACACATTTACTATGTTGGTACGGATGGCTATTGAGAGCCACGCAACATACACAATGACTCCGCAGTGTCCCTTCCCCTTTTCTCTTCCGTCCATTCCCCCGTTTCTCTAGCTCAATAAACTATGTTACTACCCGTACGCGCTCCCATATCTACAGGCAAACCATCCTCCCAATGTTACCCCTCCTCGTTCTCCGTTTCGTCCGAACCAGTGCCTCCTGCGTACGCTGTGCACGGTGAACAGGGAGCCCGCCTTACTTGAACCCATTCTTGCCGAAGCTTTGGAGCGTTCAGAACAATATTGTAATACGTGTTCCACCCACTCCTTATCCTTATTAGTACTCACAGTACCAGGCTTCAGGCCGCCGGAGTTCACCAACAACAACAACCCTTCTCCGTAGCCTCGATACTCACCAACACCCGACGGCTCAATACCATTACCAGTGCAAAACAGGGAGTGCGAATGGGCAAAACAAGTGGATGGACGCTGAGGTACAGACGATCAAAAGGACTGCCCCTATTGTGTCCACGCGCTGACCCTGTGACCACGAAAATGGTATAACCCCAGATTCGTCGTACTGAACCATAAACTGACATATGCCACAGCTGCTTTGGTGCGAGGCCTTGTATGGAGGGGAAAGTTTGTACCTAAGTACCTCCGAAATCTATGATAAGGTTCTTCACGTGTTTACGTCGACGAAAGATTTCACTGACTGTTCATCATGCACTTTCGACAGACACTGCGCATCCTCTACATTCGTTGGTGGATCCAGAATAAGAACGAAATGGCACGCGATCACCATTCTGTTCCCCAGGACTCCCGAGGCTATCATCACATCAGTGTCGCCAAGTCCGCTAGGCCATCTTGGGGTAATTGACAGTTAGTCTCTTCGGACATCCTGGTTTTTTTTGAACATATCCTAAATAAAACGTAGGTTCTGTCAAGCTTGTTGATGTTCTCGAATCCGATAATTGCCATTCCCACTACCATGGCAAATTTCAGGTTACATAGTGGCGGTCTATCTTATACCTCACTTGCGGAATCCCCGAATCCATATCGGTGATGATCATCCGATTTACCATTCTACCTAAGGAAAAGGTACACTTGTTCATGTTGGATATACTCTATCAGCCTCATCGCATCTAAGTTAATGTTTTCTCGTCGTCTTACTTGCACTATCGTGTCTTACAGCTCTCAATGTGTGTTGCTTTGGTTTCTGTCAGTGTCTTACCTTGATCAAAGAACAGAAGAGTCATTCAGATACCGCAAGAGACCGTGACCGCAAGCTGGAATGAGCGTTATGTAAATATTTAAATTCGAAGTCTGGTGGCACATATACGTATTGGGCCGTAAATCGGGAGATCAAAAATGGGTAGCACAAGGCAGAATATCAAAGATTTTACATTCAATGGGTCGAGAGTATTGTGGATCGTGCATCATGAAAACCTGAAGGGCCAGTGTTTGGTTCACTGTCCACGCAAACATCAGCTGTCCCTGCCGAAGTGGTAGTGTCTGCCAGCTCCAAGTCGTTTGATGCTGAGAGTTCTGCTTTGGACCTATCTGATGCATGTTCAACATCAACAACACCGTTCTGTGTGGAGGTCGTATTGAAACCATAGGTATCAACAATTGAGGTCTTAGTTTGCACAATGAGAAGAACTATAAAGGGTAGCAAAGCCTTGTTGACCACAACATTAGTGGTTTCTGAGTCACGGTGATGGTGGTTCACAAACCGTAGTGGACCAAAAACATATACCAACCAAATGGAAGGCCAGCACACTTGCTGGAGATGTCAGCGGTACAAATATCCAGCCAATGACTAGAGCCTGCGGTAAGAATGATTACGTGAACATTGGAATGGCAAGATGCAAGGCAAACTACAAACTTGGAGAGTACAAAATACAAAGCCAGACTCCACAAGAACAAGGAGTATTCGTTGGCCGCGTGTCATAGATCTCCTGTGTCTGAAGTCGAGTCCACGTGAAGAGCGATGAGCCCTAGGAAATTGGTGAACAATAATTAAGGGTGACGAAACCACTGATACCTAAGCTTCAGAAGGATCATGAGAGTGGCAACCAGGTTTATGACAAACGATAAGCAAAATGCAGTATTCTCGAGGATAACTGATATTGAGACTGAAAGTCCAGCGTTGTCAGCTATAACCGTAGTGGGATTGCTGTCTATGATCACGGATGGCAAAAAGAGCCCTACAGAATGAGTATGAGAAGACAGCTATCTCCATCGCAGAAGTGTAAACATACCTACGGCTGCCACAGTTAAGAAACATAATGTAAGCTTTGCCCAATTCTGGCCAGGGTAAAGAACCCATGCTCGCCAGACTACTATGCCATCGTTGATAATTAACTAGAACCACATTATCTCCTGTAATAGCCGATATCAAGAGTCAAGGCTTATACCTGGATATTTTGTACCCATGCAGTCAGAATAAAGTAAGTGCCTGAGGTCTTGTTTATCGTCTCCACTGGAGTTTGGTTGATTAATATTCCGGCGATCTGTCCTTGGACAACAGAAATATGGCAGAGAATGTTCACAGTATGGAGCACGAATGTTGTCACCATCAATCCAGATACGACTTTTCTTTGTAGCGTGCCAAATCCGCGTCCTCTATACCAGACATGAGTCAGATCTCTAATGTACTCTGGACAACACACATATTCAAATGTAACCAAACTGTAAAGACGCCCATTCCAACTCCTGCAATAATACTTCAGACAAGTGATAACGACCAATGGACACTTATCATACCAAATAATAGAGTAGGAATCACTGCACTGGGAAGATTCCCGCCTACTACAGCACCAACAGCCTGGAAAAAATCGCGCTCTGCGGGTGTCATTTGAGATCAATGTGGGGAATGAATCGATTGGCAAGTGGAATATTGTTTTATAAAAGTAGAGCCTGAAGGTTGTACGACGATGACAATTTGATGACTTGATAGGACCTTATCAACTTCCAATGTCACCTACACCCTACACCAAGTGTTCGCATCAAAGGTCCTGATATGTTTGCATCTGATGCGTGAATCAATAAACATTTCTGTGCGAGGTGAATAGACCTCTGAGGGAAAATATCGTCAGTGAGAAAATGGAACATACATTTCCTCCCATCGACGAGGCGTTCTGTATGCGCTGCGTCTGGCTTAAAATTTTGGTGTACGAGCCTCTGCGGCATTTCAACGGGAGCGAAAAAGAACCAACATAACTAGAGCCTAGGTGAGGCATGTGGCATGTTGGAATCTCGGGGATAGTTCGAAGATTGGACACTGCTTCTATACGCACGGAAGAGGTATTTAAAGCTATTTTGAGCTACAAAAGTAACACGCATGAGTAGATCATCAGTAGAAGAATGCTCAAGGACATACAGGGATACATTGAAGAAATGAAGAAGTAAAATGACCCGCCAAGCATTATTGGGAAAAAAAAAAAAACCCCTGAGCTTCAAAAGCCTGATGTCACGATACCTCGGAGATCGCAGTGATTATTAACAGGATCTTCAAGATAGGCACTAATGTTTAAGCGTCAATAAAGCAGGTGCGGGACATAGTTAGGCTTTAATGAACTGTCGTCAGTGTTTCTGATGCTATCACTGGCCAAGGATATGAGTAAAAACTGCGAGGTCAAAGGTAAGTGTACATACACTACGAAAGATTTCGATTTCTCTCTGAGGTTGAGGCGGAATGTTGGAGTGTCGTACTGTACCCAGTAAGCGACATTGAGGAATTTGCCCTTCCCGTGTAATTCTCATCTCGGGGAAGCCTGTTTGACTATCATATGTCTGCTTGTTCACTGAATGGTGGAGTTGGACCGTTGATCTGTCACCTCTCGAACCTCCACAAGCATTAGCTCAGGTATTCTCTAGGATGACTGCTGTCGTAGTTAAGGGAGTGGGACTCTGGAAGACCTTATCACCAGCTTGGAGTAGAGGCCGTAGCGCCTCAATCGTGAACCCCCTACCATCGACATTTGACATGCACGAGACCTTCCATATGGTCGTCATCCTTCTCGAAGTTTGCGTGACCATTCATGGTCAGTTATGTCTGTGCGAGTTCATGTCAAGGTCATGCTCGGCGGCCCTTCCAGAGATGTGCCTACTATGGCTTTGAACGCCCTTTCTTTTCGTTTGTAAGTGGCTGCGGCCCCCTAGCTTTGGTTACAAAAACGCCATGATGAACGCCTGTTACAATGCACGCGTCGTCAAATTAGATCCTTAACGTAGCCCTCGTGATTATTGAAATTTACCTCAAGGTCTTTGGTCATTCTTTCACAGTAAAATTGTATCTCCATCAAAACAAGTCAACGTTTCAGCGCTTGCACAGTTGTACACCTCCAGAAGTTTAGAGTCCTACTAGTAGGTTGGACTAAGTATGAGGAGCTTTGAAAATTGGTCAGACATACTTGCGTTGATCTCTGCAGCCATAATCTCTATCGATTTGCGCACCTTTTCGTTACATTCTAATTCCTGGCACATCGGTAGGAGGCCTCTGCAACGTGAGATCATGAGAAGCGGAACATTGAACAAGCGATGAGCGAGATTTGAAGCGGAAGATGGAGATAGTGCCAAAATATTGTGACCTCGGTGTGACTGAGCACAGGGAAAGCCTTTCAACAGCTCTCAACCGACTCCAACGTAGAGATGCACATCTCTCTCAATGAATTCCTATGTAAGGATTTACGTGCGGCTCCTAATTAAGGTGTGTACAACAGGCTACTCACAGGGGTCTAGTCATGGTCATAGAATATTATTGGCAGGGGTTGAGCCAGGAAACGGGTAATGAACTCACCATGTTACACATGCGAAGAGCGAATTTTCGTATTGGCTCAGCTGGCGAGAAACAGTAGATGCTGCCCCGTGCACCCCTCTGGCAATAGCAGCAGTGATACGTACTACAGCGTCGGCAAGGATCATAAGCTTGAGTAAGGCGAACTCCTCACCTATCATGTACAGCGAGCGCGGAGTTATTGCCTTGGGGATCATGGGATCATAAAGTAAAAGAGTACAGAAGGCGCGAAGAGGCAGCGTTGAGGCGAAGGTCGACGTGGTGGCCACCCATGTGGGGGATGGAAACGGGGGTGGGTAGTCCATTCGTGGCTACCCCATACCACATCTTGCTCAATGCTTACATCCACCCAGCAACACGCCCACTCTTCCAAACGTACTTCCATGGTTGAAGGCAGGCCTCTCTGTCTTTGGGGCTGTATCTCGAGCTCGCACATTATGACTTCCACACACACCCTCGATAGTTACGGACACGCCGATGACTTGACACATCACCACAAACGAGTTTTGTGTGCAATTCTACCATACACATGCGGCGCTTTCGCCGTGCCAGGATCTCTGCGATAGTGGTGACAATGCGAGTGCAAATACCAGGAGCAAATAGGGAGTACGAATGGGCATGGTAAGCTATGGACGCCGCTGGGATACTGGCAATGAATGTGGCTGTCGTATTTTGTCTAGGCGGATACCCTATGATCATAAAAATGGTTTGACTTCAGATACTCCACCAAGAGCACGTTGAATCGTAACTTCCCACCCTCAACTCGTTGTAAACCTCCCATACGCTATGACCGCTTCGTACTCCTTGCAGACAAGAAACTCGTCTTCATTCCACCAATGTCTGCCCCTAGCCTCGACATTTATGACATGTTCCTTCATGTGTTTATATCTGTGAATTTTTTCCACAACTCCGAGCCATGACTGTTCATCAGGCTGAATCATTCTCGAACTAACACATTCACGCTATATATGTCGATGTAAGGGATGATTACTTTCGACAAACACTTGGCATCTTACACGCCCATTGCAAGCTATTATTGTATCTGTCGCAGATTTCGCTAGGCTATCTTTGGCGTGGTTGGTGGTCAGTATCTCCATATTGAAAATTTCCAACATAACTTAAATAATATGTAGGGTCTATCCTGGTCTATCAAACTCATTGATCTTCATGATCAAGTCCATTCGGTTTGATACCTATCCGCCGCTAATCCACAGTCCCGTTCAGATCGCGCTACATGCTAAATCTCATGAGACCATCCTTGAGGATCCCTGCCTCAGTCTGGGTTGTTATTTCCTTGTTGCCTTCATCACAATTGACAATGTATTTGGCTTGGCTGCTACGAGTATTTTATTTTGAGCGAGGCAGGGAATAAGAATTGTTCGAATGCCCCGTGCAAGCCTGAGCAATTGAGATTTGGAGCATGGTGATACATAGGGAGCATATCGGATCGTAAATAGGGAGATAGGAGGGAAAGAAATTGGTAACACAGGGCAAGATGGCGAATTCAAGGTAAGGTATACTCGAGTAACTATGGTGTCCCATATATCACTCAGGATGATGCAGACTGCGTCGTCATAATTGGTTTATCAGAAGAACTCGACGTGCCAACCTTTGAGTCACCGCCCACGTGGACATCAGCTATCCCTACCGAAGTGGTCGTGTCTGGGTCCTCCCGGTTTGCTAGAGGGTCTACTGTGGACCTATCTGATGCACGTTCAACATTGACAATACTGTCCAGCATGGCGGTCAGGTTAAGGCCATAGTTATCAGCAATTGCAGTATCGCTCTGCACGATGAGGAGAATCACAAAGGGAAAGATTGACTTGTTTATCCCAATGGTATCAGCGATGGTTTCCGATATGATAATGGTTCACAAACCGTAGTGCCCCAGAAAAGTCCAATAAATATAAAGGCTGCAAGCTCGCCCGCCGAGCCTGCGGGTGCTGGTACTGGTACAAATGTCAAGACAACAACTATGACCTGTGATAGGAATGACCCCATGAGCACTGAGAACGTAATATGCAAGGCAAAATATGGACTTGGAGAGTACAGAACACGAAACCTGACTCCACAAGAAGAAGCAATATCCGTTGAGCATGTGTCATAGATCTCCTTTGCTTGAAATTGAGTCCATGTAAGTTGCGATGAACCCTAGAAAATTGTTAAGCAGAAATTAAAAGTGATAAAAACATGTAATACCTGAGTTTATGAAGGATTAAAAGAGTGGCAACCAAGTTGGTGGCAAGTGATAGACAAGATGTAGTATTCGGGAGGATAATCGCTACTGTGTACGAAGCTCCAATGTCATCAGCCTTAACTGTGGCAGAATTGCTTGTAAGGACCATGGACGGTAGCATGATTCCTATTGACTGTGAGAAGATACTAGCCATCTGCCATTGCAGAAATATAAACATACCAATGGTTCCTACAAATAGGAAACAGGGTGCAAGCCTTGCCCATTTTTGGCCAGGATAGAGAACCCATGCCCGCCAGACTACTATACCATCATTAATGGCCATCTGCGATCTTGTTAATCTCCTACAATGATTAATATTCAAGCCACAGACCTGGATACTCTCCGTCCATGCAGTGATAATAATATATTTGTCTATGTTCCTATACATCACCTCCATTGGGGTTTCCGTGTTGACCAATACTCCAGCGATTTGCACCAGTACCACAGAAACATGGCCGAGGACATTCACAGCAAAGAGCGAAAATGTTGTCACCATCAGTGCGAATATAAATTTTCTTTGCGGTGTACCGAGTCCACGCCCTCTACGCTAAACATCAGCCAGATCTCTGGTGTATTCCGGAGAACTCACATGGTTAGGTGTATCCAAGCTGTGAAGAGGCCCATCGTAACTCCTGCAATGATACTTTAAACAAATGATATGGCCAATGGACAGTTTTCATACCGAATAATAGCGTAGAAACCACTACACTTGGCAGGTTGCTCAGTAGTACAGCACCTGCATACTGGAAAAAATCGCGGTCTTCGGGTGTCATTTTGGGCTCAATGTAGGGAATGTTGAATGGGCTGATGACTAGATGATCACTTTATACAAGGAGAACTTGAAAAATGATTTGATGATTTGATAGGACTCTGTTA
Organism: Myochromella boudieri; assembly: GCA_018221655.1. NCBI lineage: Eukaryota > Fungi > Basidiomycota > Agaricomycetes > Agaricales > Lyophyllaceae > Myochromella > Myochromella boudieri. The sequence goes on along the minus strand of JABCKU010008106.1, from coordinate 82,347 downwards.
ACTTCCAACGTCATTTTTAGGTAGTACCCAGAAAATGACATACATTCTACACACCAGTGTTCTGCGTCGAAGGTCCTGCCGTGTTTGGCGTATTCGGATATAAAACTACACTTTCGGCCATCGATGATCAACTTTCAGTATGCGCCATTTATATCTTCGACTGTTGGTGCACTAGTCACCACCACATCTCGACGTGGGCAAAAGATGATCAACGCCGATAGGGCACTAGGTGATGTGTGGTCGGAATGTCCGGTCTCTGACGCCGCGATATCTCAGAGACCGCCTTGATTGTCGATAGCGTGATCCTCAATGTTGGCACTAATGTTTGGTGCCAACGGAAGACGATGAACTGATTGAACTGATTGAGCATAAGCACGTGGGGAACACCCAAGGATAGTTGGTGCAGTATAGGGAAAACAGTTAACAATAAATGAAGCAAAATGTGAAGAAGGTACAAGTATATGCATGGCATAGGTGGGGCGTAAGCAGAATCGACGCTCGACATGAGTGGAACCTTCGACGTGATCGCCTTGCTACCAAGAAGTTTAAATTGGTATGACTATTCATGGGCAGGTACCATGCCACGAAGTCACATCAATTCTATGTCCAGCAACTCCTGGGAACGCAATGTACCTAATATCGCTTGATCATCTGAAATGGGGCTGTATCCAGTTGAAGTTACAGGAGCATCGTAATGGAAGGTCTACACCGATGAACGTGTCAAACCTAGCCTCGCGGAGCATTTGTGATGATTGAAACTCACCCTAAAGTCTAAAAAAGTTCGCCAATTCTCTCACAGCAAAATCGCAGGCCCACCTACGACATGTCACATGCATATACACAATCGTATAGAGCTCCTAGCCGATTTGACACAATGATACCTCCTCCTGACATCGAACTCCCCCACGAAGCACGCGCCAGCTCCAGCTCCTTCATTTGAGGTTAATCGTGGTGATGTGATCTCCGTCATACCGGTAGGGGAGCACATAGAAGTGGGCGCTGAGGCGGGTACTGAACAGAATGGGCGAAAGCCCTGGTTCAGGAAGTACCAGGAGCACGAGCAGTAAGATGGGTGGGTACAAGCAACATTGAGTTGTGAGGCGGGGGGGCAGCTTCCGGAGTGGTCACCAGTCCTCGGTGTTGTTTGAGCCAAATTTCTACGGCCAGTTCCAGGTGGTGGGTCCAGTGCGGTTCCGGGGAGAAAATTGGTGTCGCTTTTATTAAGGCGAAGTTCTGGGCATTACGAATGATTTCTGCAATCGTCAGAAGCCTATGTGAAATACGACTGTCAGTTCACGATAAGTATAAGGGGTATAACAAGTGGCCGAATTTACATTTACATCAATATCTGCAGCCATGATGTCTACAAGCCTCTCCGAGTAACACACTGGTTCCCATCACGAGAACGTGTTCCGTATTGAGGCTCATGATTGTGAATAGTGGTTTGCGTCCGGAGAACGCTGCAACATGATAAATATTGTGCCAAGAAACGGAGCACTGGACAAGCTGCGAGCGAGATTCGAGGGGGTGGTTGGGTGGAAGAATTTGGGAAGTTGAATGCCAGGGATGGTGATAAAAAGTTGTGACATATTTCCGTTTGTGACTGAGTTATGAGTTCGGAACGCTTTCGCTCACTTTCGACCAACAGCCAACGATGATGCTATGCCCAGTGGCTCCTCACAGCAAAAAACCACCTACACTGTAGCTTGAACGCCTTTCTCGTCTCAAACATGGCTGCTCCTACCTCGGGTCACAGGGGTATCATGATGAAATACCTATGACGATAGGCGTCAAACCTGGGCGCGCCAACCTAACGGGCTGAACCAAGAAATATATAATGAACTCACTCAGGACATGGGAAAGGCGGACTTTCGTACTGTTTGACACTGACCAGTATCAGCAGGTGCTGCTCCACGCCCTCATTCAGTAGCTGCCACCGCCACAAATGTACTCCCTTGTGCCTCGTTCCCAATGCCCGCAAGGGTAGCCACTCGGCATGTATCCCACCCACTCCTTAGTAACACTCATACACTCCCAGCAACGCGTCCACTGTACCAGAGAGGCTTCCGAGATTAAAGGTAGCCCTCGCCCTGGGGTGCCGTACCTCGAGCCCACCCATAAGCACTAGGTTTCGGGCCGGCGCAGTATACATTTTCCCCATTGATGCTCACAGTTACCCCGACGACTTGATATTCGCGAACGAGTTCCGTGCTCGCTTCCACTACCCGCACGCCGTGCTTTCTTCGCTCTTAATCTTTTGAGAGAATAACGACAATGCAAATGCAAACGCCTAGAGTACGAATGGGCAAGCCAAGTCGACAGATGCTGGGATACAAGCGATCAATGTGACTACCTTATTTTTTCTGACCATAGCTGATCATCTCCGTGTGGACACCCTGCGATTATGAAATGGATATGATTCCAGATTTTCCGCTGACAGCACACTGAATCAACTTCCCGTCTTCAGCTCGTTGTAAACCTCTCATTGTACTATAGCTGCTTAGTACTGGGCACCGTACGGACACAAAGCTCATTTTCAATCTGTCAACGTCTGTACATACCCTCGAATTATGACAAGGTTCTTCACGTGTTTATATTAAATCTTTTTCACGACTCATGACAGCTCATGACCATGACGTGCTTGCACCTGTTCGCAGTGTATACATTGAAATAAAGCACCGGGTCCACCGGGTAACTTTCAACAAACACTTGGCATCTTGCGCGCTCATCGCAAACTATATCCGTCGCAATCTTCGTTCGACCATCTTGGGCATGATTGAAGTCAGTATGCCCACACTGTATTTTTCCAACATAACCTAAAATATGAAGGATCTATCAAGCTCATCGGTCTTCTCAAATCCGACAATCGCTATTCCCACTACCATCGATTCATGTATTGACAGTGAACCATATATTATGCACACGCTGTTACCACACCCAACATGAAAATGACCATCGGATTGGATATCAATTCGCCCAAGGGGGAGGTGCGCTCGCTCACACTATTGTGCATCACAGTTCACGCACTATTATTCAGCTTTGGTTTCTACCAGTATCTTGTCTTGGGGATATGGATAGTAATCGCTCGAATACCCCGCGCAAGACTGAGCAACTTAGATTTGGAAACCTGATAATACATACACATACGGATCATAAATGGGGAGATACGAAGGAAAGAAATAGGTAACTCGAGGCAAGATGGCAAAATTTTAGGTACATTGGTTATAAAGTGTCTTGTATGTCACTCAGTGTAGAGGGAACTGCGTCGCCATAGATGGCGCATCAGGAGAACTCGACGGGCTGGCCTTGGAGTCGCCATCCGTGTAAACATCAGTTGTTCCCGCCGATGTGGTAGTGGCTGGGTCGTCTAAGCCTGCTGGAGTTCCTGTTGTGGACTTATCTGATGCATATTCAACATCAACAACACTATCCAGCATGGCGGTTAGGTTGAGGCCATAGTTATCGACAATCGCAGCATCGCTTTGCACGATGAGAAGAACTACAAAGGGAAGGATTGCCTTGTTTATCACAATGGCATTAGCTATGGTTTCCGATGTGATAGTAGTTCACAAACCGTAACGCCCCAGAAAAACAAATCAAACGAAAAGAAGGCAAACTGACTTGCGGAGGATAGCGACACTGGTACAAATATCAAGATAACAACTATCGCCTGTGATAAAAATGGCTGCATGAGGATTGAAACCATAATATGCAAGGCAGAACACAAACTTGGAGAGTACAGAACACAAAACCCGATTCCACAAGAACAAGTAGTATCCGTTGAGGACGTGTCATGGATCTCCTTTGTTTGAAGTTAGCTCCATGTGGGTGGCGATGGACCCTAGAAAACGTTTGAGAAAGATTAAAATAATAGAAACATGTAATACCTAAGTTTATAAAGGATCAGGAGAGTAGCAACCAAGTTCGTGGCAAATGATAGGCAAAATCCAGTATTTTCGAGGATCAATGATGTTGTGATCGAAGTTCCAGTGTTGTCAACTATAATCGTGGTGGGATTGCTGTCCATAATCATGGACGGCAGCAAGAGTCCTGTGGACTATGAGAAGACGGCCATCTATACCATCGCAGAAACGTGAACATACCAATAGTTCCCACAAATAAAAAACAGGGTGCAAGCCTTACCCATTTCTGGCCAGGATAAAGAACACATGCTCGCCAGACCACTATACCATCATTAATGGTCAACTGGGATGTCGATTTCGTCAATCTCCTGCAACGATCACTGTTTAAGACTCATACCTGGATATTTTGTGTCCACGAATGGATAATAAAGTAATCGGCTGTGATCCTGTTTATCGCCTCGATTGGAGTTTCCGGGTTGATCAATATTCCAGCGATTTGCAGTCGCACCACAGAAATATAGCCGAGGATGTTCGTAGCAAAAAGCAGGAATGTTGTCACCATCATTCCACATATAATTTTTCTTTGTGGTGTACCGAGTCCGCGTCCTCTGCACTAAACATGAGTCAGATCTTTAGTGCATTCCGAAGAACACACATGGTCAGATGTATCCAGGCTGTGAAGAGGCCCATCGTAATTCCTGCAATGATATACTTTAAAACAAATGACACGGCCAATGAACACTTGTCATACCAAATAGCAGAGTAGGAATCACTACACTTGGAATATTACTCAGTAGTATCGTACCAAAGAGTTGGCAAAAATTGCGGTCTTCGGGCGTCATTTTGGGGCCAATGTGAGGAATGGGCTAACGAGTATCACTTTATACATGGAGAACAAGGGCAATGGTGGTAATTTGATGATCTGATAGGACTCTATGGACTTCCAACGTCATTTTTAGGTAGTGTCTAGATGTGACACCTATTCTATACAGTGTTCCGCGTCAAAGGTCCTGATGTGTTTGGCGTCTGATATGTGCATCAATAGATACTGTGAGACTATCGGACTCTTTGATGTGTTACGTGAGGAATAATACCGTCATGAAAAAATAGAACAGCTTTCTATGTACGCCATGCATGTCTTTGAATATCGATGTACGGGTCGCTGCAGCATTTCGATGCGAGCACAAGATGATCAATGTAGATCAAGCATCGGGTTGACGCGTGTTCATTTTGGAGTCTCGGGGATACCTTGAGGGTTGGACAGTGCTTCTTTTGACATGGAAGAAGGTTCTGAAGAAGTAGCACACGTGAGTAGAGAATTGAAAGAATGTTCAAGGACACTGATATAGGGGTTAGACGAAGAAATAGGGAAACTGAATGAACCACCAGCATTGTTAGAAACCCCCAAACTTCGAAGGCAAACTATTGCTGTGATTGTTGACGTGATCCGCAGAATGTACACTGACGTTTGGACGTCAATTAAGCGGGACCGAGGGCCGTTGGGTGGTATGGAGAGAGAGCTGAGGCTATACGAGGCAGAGTTTTAACAGGGTTCACATAGATGCACGGTCGGGTGGACGAAGGTAGAACGATGAGGGAAGTGAGCTGAACAGACTTTAAGTGAATGCAGTTTATCGTGTTACAGCGCCCAAGCTTGGAATCCCCCCAAGTCCACCATTGACATTCGACATGATGTATGAGACCTTCGACATGATCGTTTGTTTCGCTTCTCGAAGTTTTCATTAGGTGCAGTGCCAACTCGCCGTTTTACACACGTCTACAATCCTACAGTGCCCCCGGCTAGTTTCTCACAACAACACCGCCTCCTCGCGTCGACTCGGAGCACCCTAACAGAGCATGGACCGACTTCGTGGGAGGTTGAGTGTTGCTTGAATGTATTCCCTACGGTATCATCAATAGTATCAGGGTATCGAACTTCAGTGCGTGGATGGGGATACTGAACAAGGTGAAAGTGCTTGTTCAAGGAGATATCAATGACACGCGTCGACGCTGGCAAACACGAAGGATATTGAGCTGTGAGGCGTATGAAGGCTTCCTGTGTTTGCCAGCCCTCGGTGCTGCTTTGGTCAAATTCTACGTCAAGTTGCCAGGTCCATATAAATTCTGGAAAGAGAACTGTTGTCGTTTCTACTGAGGCTGCGCTCCGCCCATTATAGTAAACACCATGTCTGCCATCAAGCCCGCGCAATACCTCCAGTGTTCAGAAGCCTAAAACATGCCTTTAACTCAATTTAAGGCAAAGTATGACGGGCATAGAAAGCGGCCAGACCAACTTACGTCGATATCTGCAGCCTTAATCTCTACCAGATCTTTACAAGCTTGCCCACCCTTTCGTCGCCCACTGATAGTGGTTCCTGACAATCCATGACTGCACCCGAGTCTCATCAATGAAAAACAAGGGCTGCCTATACAAAGAAAGTTCGAGTTCGTTGGCATTTAATAAGTCTTGATCATCAGGGACAGAGGACAGAGGTGTGATGCATGATACATGATGACTGGAGGACATCGGAGATGTCGTGGAGAGTCCGGTTTGGGCGGATTCAGCCATGTGTACCTGGGAATTTTGATCATCTCTTCCAAGAAGTTGCCAAGAAGACTAGATTTGACTCTCATGGTCAGACAAGGAATGTGGAGGCTCTCGTCCCCCGCAACACTCTCCAGAAACATAGTTTCAACCACAGGCCTCGTTTTTTCTCTCAACCGCAATCCCATCGCTATACTATGGTGGCACCGCCGCAATATACATCATCTTCCTCTTTCCCCTCCATTATAACTGTTGGATATTCCTGCTATGATTCTGTGGGCGATGCGCCTTTGCCAGAAATAACCCTTGAATCCACTATACATGCCCCAGCCTCTAGAATACCAGCCGCCCTGCATATACCTCACGCATCTTGTGGATCACATGGAGCAATTTTTACGTTTTCCCTGAGGCAGACGTGCTAGGCCGAGCGAGGGTGCTATCCAGGGCTATTGAGTCACAGTGCGAAACCCCTTTCTAGGGCTCTAACTCACTCCACCCCTAAGGTAAGAGTTATATTGGGACGCCCCTCGTAGAAGTCACTCCAGGACAATGTGTACGTGTACTGATCATGAAAGATGAGTGTGAGGTCATATAACAAATGTACCCGTTCGACGCAGTAGAACTCGCTCTGCGGTCGGAGAGGATGGGAGTACACTCCGCAGTTAGTGGATGGACAAAGAGTGCCTCGTGACTCGAAACACCCGCTTTGTCTGTGAGAGGACGGTGTATACTTGAGTGCTACTCAGATTTCAGGAATTGCCCAATCGTCAGACGTATTCCCCTCGAAGAAACTCGGCTAACAGCCTTTAATTAATGAGACCGGGGAAATGAAGCTCAACATTGTCTGAATGTGAGAAATAGAGAGTAGAAGTCGCGCCACACCACCAATCCGGGAAGAATGATGCTTATCAGTGGCGAAGAAGAATCAAAGTACGTATATTTCTGATGAAACCGCTAATTTAACGAAATCCAGTGTGCACTACAATTGCCAATTGACCCAATAATGAAGGTCAGGCGGACCCTGTATATCGGGAAATCTATCATGCAAATCCTGAATTCCTAAAATCCTGATTATGGGCAGCGACCAGCCTATTCAGTGCGCCATGTGCACTAAAATAATTTGACCTCGCAGCCGAATAGCTGCCACTTGCTTGGCCGTTTGATATCGCCCGTATAAGGTCAGCGTAATGTTGCACAACACTTTGCTGGTATCGATACTGAGCCAAGTACGCCGCATTTTCACGCTGGCTATTTGCTAACGACCGAAAAAACAGGTCACCAAAACGACACTGGGACGGAAGGAAAAATTTACTCACTCTACTGAAGTGTGAGCCCGCACAGTAATAACCTTGTCGAAGGATCGCGGAAAACCCTGAGCATGGACAGCATCAATCTTTTCTTTGATGCCGTAGTGCGCCCGTATTTTGCCTTAACCTGCCTCAGGCAGTGTCCTGTTTTCCGCCCTACTCTATGGTTAAGCGATCCGCGGCGGCTGTGTTCACGGCCTCCTGCTGGTGGTTGGACATAGCTTGGTATAAAGCATTTTCACGGTTACTGTTTACTGGAAACAGAATAAATCAATTGAAAAAAGGATTCGTTGACTGAGGGAGGGGTTATACACCTGCGGGAGTGTTTCTTGGTGTAAGAGCGCCAGCGAAGGCACCACCCAACATGAAAAGCATCAAAGTGCATGGTATGGTTTGTCGGCACTCATGGCTTATGGGGTTGGGCTGAGGTTGTCAATGAAATTTGGGAAAAACGGGGATGGGCAGTAGCAAAGGACCTGCGTTTGTTGTGTAGGGGAGGACCAGCTCTTGGAAGACTCGGTCAATGGAAGAGGCCGTTTTTATAGTTTTCCAAGCCGCTGAATAGTAGTAAATGCTAACTGCATAGATCGAATAATCCAACGTCTTCTTTGTCCTATTGGCTGCAGATAGCAGATACAATGGATCAAGAGAAGGTAATTATCGTTGGGTCCTCTGAATTTGACTCGCTGTACAGTGATAAATGCTAACCGCATAAATTGGATAATTGACGTCTTTTTTCTGTCAACTGCAGATAGCAGATATAATGGATATGGGGAAAGCCGTGATCGTTGGGTTCTCCGAATTTGACTTCCGTCTAGGTTTGTAACACCTTCCCGCACGTAAATTGAGCACTTAAACGTTTCCGTATGAAAGCACCTACTTCTCAAAGAAAACAATTGTTCAACCTTTTTTCGAATTTGATGGATCAACTATTTCGCCGTGGTCATGTATGGCTCTCAGGACCAAAACAAGGGGCCCTATGGTGCATCCGCGTGCCATGATCGTCCGGTGTCCGTAAAACACCACTTTCACAGGATGCAATGTGAATTTCGAGGAGCAGAGGGGCGCACATACGAGCAAACGCAGGAACTAAGGACATTCGGGCATTATTCTCCAAAGATGCACATCAGGCCGATTGATCGTCGTCGCTGTGATGATCATTATAGGTCGATATTGGATCTCGGATCAATATTCTGAGGTGGCGCACATGTCACAAGAGATTGCAACACGTTTTACGAGTAAGTGGTGTATATTGCGGCTAATCCACTGGATAGGAGGTAGTTCAACGACTAAGGGAACAATGCTTCTAGTATAGGGGGTTTACCTGATACATTTTGGTATGAGAATGTGTAGCTTTGACGTCAAGCTTATCTATGCTGTCCATATGGTACATGCCCACACCACTAGACAACGTTGGTAGAGGGACCGGTAGAGGTGGTGCTGAAGCAACCACAGATGTGCCAGAAAGTCCCGCCTTACTCGCGAGACCGGCCGCCTTCCCATCAGGGATACGGACGAAAGCAAGGCGTCCAGCGTCCTCACCGTCCAATATGTAATAGCCCTTGCGCTCAAACTGAATAATATCGCCCTTCTTCAGCTCGTGGACATTTGCGTCAGCCACAGCGTCTACACGGAATTCGGTGGTAGGTGTGATGAAGTCTGCGAGAGTATCCTGCTCGTCCAGCTTTTTCTTGGTGATGAGGTAGTCATAGTCGAGCAGAACAATGTCGACGAGAGGGTGAGATGACGAGGGGGTAGCAAGCCAGGTAACTTTCTTCTTCGTTTGTCGGAAGTCACCATCGAGGTGGAGGGTCAGGACAAGAGAGTTGACTTTCCCGGAGGTAGAGACTTCGCGAGAACTGACAATGGCGTTACCCCAGTTCATGAGAGTGATCTTGGTTGAAATAAATAGGCGCTCGTAGGTAAGAAAGAAATTGTCTACGCACTTCTTCCCCTTCATCAAATGAACGAGCGTCTTCCTGCTCAATAACTAGGTTCGAAGCATAGACAACTTTTTTCTCGCCTATGTCTGGATTCTTCTTATGCTTGGGTTGTATTTTTACCTCATACGTCGCCGGTCCACCAACAATAGTAACAGGAACCCTTCATTCAATCAGCCAAAGTTTATCATGGAGGGACAGAAGTCGACATACATGCTCTCATGCTCAACAGCCCAGAATCGCGGAGCCACAGGGTCGATGACCTTCTTATTCAATGCCCAAATCGAGTCCCACTCCAGCGATACCACAGCCTGAGATGGACCTTGGGACAGCATGAATTGGCGAAGGGCATCCACTGTCATGCCACGACGGCGTATGCCACGAACGGTTGGGAAGCGAGGATCGTCCCAACCGCGGACAAGACCTTGGTCAACGAACCAGTGAAGCTTGCGCTTAGAAAGAAGAGTGTAGATGAAGTTGAGACGGCTGAAATCCCAGATATGTACAGGCCGCAGTTTGAGAGCTGAGATCATCCAGGCGTATTGCGCGTTGCGGTCGCGATACTCGTTTGTCCTCAACGCATGGGTGACACCTTCGATGGAATCGACTACAGGGCAGGCAAAGTCGTATGTCGGATAGATTTTCCACTTATCGCTGGAAAGTACGTCATCAGCAGGCATGATAGACTGTGAAAAGGAGACATACCCAGTTCGATGGTGAGCAATGATATTCGTGCGATACACAACTGGATCACGCATGGCCTTGTTCGGGTCATCCAGGCTCAATTTCGCACGAATACACCAACGAAGCCCTTCAGTTGTGCCCAGCCGCATCTGCTCGAACCGTTCGAGGTTTTGTTGTATCGTGGAATCTCGTCTCTGGGAAGCGATACCGTGCCAGCGTTCGTGTGCCATGCGCGCAAGGTTGCCGTGTTGTTTGGACGGACAGGAGCACGAGAGGTTGGCAGGCACTGAGTTGTCTGTGTCGTCGGCATAAGCTTTCCCGTCTTGGATCATTTGTACGGCGAGTTCGTAGAGTCTATTGAAGTGGTCGGAGGTGTGGGTGATGCTGTCGCCCTCGATGCCGAGGAGGCGGAGGTCTTCGAGAATAGTCTCTTCAAACTCGGTCTATTGTGCGATGTGAATGGGATGTACAACATTTGTCCAACAGGCTCAGCTCACCTTCTCCTTTGATGGGTTGGTATCGTCGAATCGGATAATCAACTTCCCATCATACATTTTCGCGAAGTACTGGTTGAGCATTGCGGCCTTAGCATGCCCGATGTGCAAATAACCACTTGGCTCAGGAGGAAATCGCGTAACAACCTGTCCCTTAACAGCCCCTTGAAGCCCCAAAGCGAATGAAGACGCAGTCTTCGAGCCCAGACGCGCTTTCTCGGATTTCGCGTTTGCAAACGCTGCTAGTGCAGCCTGGGTGCAAGGTAGACCGTCAAGATGAGTAAACCAGCGCAGAAGGTGAGGGTGGCGATTGCCAGATTTAAGAAGACCAACGATCTTGATAGATCCTATATTATTTTTAGTTTAAAAGAATAAGACGAAGGGTTAGGAGGTTCGAAGCGAAGAGATATAGGATAAAGTACCTTTGATTAAGCCCCAGATGGTCCAGTCAATGCGAGAAATGTTATGGCCCGCGAAGAATGTGCGAAAAGTCAAGTGATCATCGAGGATGTCCAATACTGCGTTTATTTCGTCATATGCAACCAACTTTGGAAGTGTTCTGGCAAGGCTCAAGAACGATTCCGCCTGATGATGAATAGATCACAAGAAATTTAGTTAAAGACTAGAATACAGACAAATCAAATCGATGAGAACATACCTTGGTGCTACTTCCATCAGTGACCTGCGCACTAGCAAGAGCTGAAATCAGCTCTTCCTCAGAACCCCTGTAGACCTTGCCATGAATCTGGAGAGTCGGAGCAGACGCTGACGGATCGAAAACGAGCTCGGTATCGGTTTGGAGGGCAAAAGCGGTGGCGGCAAATGGAAAATCTACCACAGACAGGGTGAGTCTTTTCATTGTCGACATGGTGGTTCGTGCTAAGCGCGAAAAAGGTTTGTTGTTTAAGGCATATCTGGTCCAGCATGACTCGAGATCGGATAAACACCGGATAAACAATCATCATCATCTCCCCATCGATAGCCATCGCCTCAGGTTAGCTCAAGCTGCACGAAAGTTGCATGTAAGCTTCTCACACGCTACCTAAAAGCATGAAAATCCAAAGGTCTTTTGTGTAGTACCCCCAGGATGACGCTGATACAAACTTAGGTTACTACGTGGGCCGGTGTTGAAAAGGTTACTCATAGGCCATGCCGCGACGAGTCTTGACGCTGGGAGCCGCTCGCCTCCAATATTGCAACGTTATAATAACTGAAAGGCGTCAATAGCCCTTGAACTTGAATAGTGTGCCAGTTTTTGGACGGTTGACCTGGCGCTAATGCTTCTGTTCTAAAAGCTTAAGGCAAACATGTACCTCTCTCTCTCCCAAATTTTGGCCCGAGACTCGATTATGCCAAATAGCCAAGCTACTTATTGCATATATAGGCAATATTCCTACTGTGCCAGCGTATCATATGCCCCAAGACATCCTATGAAGCACGGTATGACAATCGTAAATTACACATCCAAACAGGTGATTTATTCCTTGCAAGAACGGCGCAAGATAAAGCTTGTTGTCTCCCTCTCTTCGAACTAGATCACTCATCATACTCTCTTGTTCCGATGATTTGGAAACACCGACAAGGTCATGATGGCTTTGTGTAAAGAGGCTCCAAGGACCTACGGGACTCCATAGCGTCATCAACCAGGCGCAGGAGAGTGAAAGGTCCACGACCTAGAATGAGCCATCAGAAATGCCCTATTACACGGATTACTTTCTAGACATCAAGATTATCGATAGCATCTATTCCACTCTGTACGCCAAACTCATACACACCTAAAATTGTTTTCAACACTACGTGTGTCACTGTCTTCCATGTACACGACCAACTGCGTTATCTAGCTCCACCTGGTTGTTCACATGGCCACTTCATGAGCGCCAACACAAAATCCAAAATATCTCCTTTGTGAGCTAAAAATACACTCGTGGGTTATTCTGCCATCCGACCAATTAGCGGGCTCCGCCATCGCGCACTGTTGCTCACGTCCACGCATTCGCGTATTATATATGGACTCCACTCAACAGTATCCATATGGCACCACACGGATTATCCTAACTTCTCTCAATAATCACATCCTACAAGAACCCAGGGGTTGAAATGATGTTGTCAACGCCAAACCTCTCAAGGTTTCTTGGCCACTCGGAGAAACAGCAATATCCTACACACGCACCACGTACCATTGGGATACATGCTTTTCTCTTCTCTCGCGCTGTTCCTGTCCGCTCAGCTAGTGGCGGCAGCCCTTCCAGATGGGCGGCCACACGGGAATTTCTTGCGGCACCCCAGTGTCCCGCGTGTCCCAGCTCTCAAGCGCGTCGGGCCTGTTGTTAGCCGGAACGGAACTGTGCTCCCACCATACGACACAGTGTACTTGTTCGACCAGCTCATCGACCATAATAACCCATCGCTCGGTACATTTAAGCAGAGATTCTGGCACACTTACGAGTTTTATGAGCCTGGTAAGTGTGAAGGGAATGGTCTCTCAGTGTCGTGGGATAGTCAGATGTGAATCGAGGATGCTCACGTTAACTTCTCTCATTGTCAGGTGGCCCGATTATCCTGAGTACACCTGGAGAGACGAATGCTGATGGTCAGTCAAGCTTCCATCTGTTCGGTCGTGCAACTTTACTCACCTCATCTGGTCAACCTATTCGCAGGTTTTGATGGCTACCTCACCAACGTGACCATCAACGGACAGATCGCGCAACAGCAAAACGGAAGCACTATCGTGCTTGAGCACCGTTTCTACGGGCTCAGCAATCCGTTCCCAGATCTCACATCCAAGAGCCTCGGGGTGCACACACTCCAACAAGCTATCGATGACTTGGTTTACTTTGCAAACAATGTACAGTTGCCGATGCCGAACGGGGCTAATCTACAGCCAGATAAAGCCCCGTGGGTTTTGGTCGGAGGCAGTTACTCGGGTGAGTTAGATTCACGCTAAGTTGAGGACCAAGAGGTGACCCAGTGTGAATATCAGGCGCGCTCACCAGCTGGACGATGGTCAAGTAAATCCTGTTGTTTTTATTAAATTACTCTTGCTGAAGCCCACTAATCAGTAAGCCTGATGTATTCTTCGCGGGGTACGGTTCTTCCGGTGTTGTGGAAGCCATCCTGTAAGTTTTCTGGTAATATTAACGTTAGAATAACCGTTTCCTGGCTTACACTGTTTTTCCCTGTATGTAGTGACTTCTGGCAATATTTCGAACCCGTCCGACTGAATATGCCTCAAAACTGTTCTTCTGACATTCAGGCGGTCATCAGCCACGTTGACCAGGTCCTCACGGGAAACAATAAAACTGCCATTCAAGCCATCAAAGACAACTTCGGCATGGGGGACGTGACGCATCTAGACGACGTGGCTGGTGCTTGTGAGTCTATTACAAACGGTCCTACGATTGTGCGAAATATGACTGGACTTTCCTCTGCCTCTTATTAGTGCGTAACAACCTTTGGGACTGGCAATCGTTGCAGGTCTATACAGGAGTCGAGGGCCAATTCTTCAAGTTCTGTGATGCACTGGAAGTAAACAACGGCAAGGTCGCCTCTGCGTCTGGATTTGGACTCGACCACGCCCTAGCAGCTTGGGGGGCCTACTGGAGAAGTACATACCTTCCAGCACGTAAGTATCGTCTCACGGAATATCTATCAAAGAGTGGTGTACTTAGACTAACCATTTTTTCTTTAGTTTGTGGACATTCCACGGCTGAGTAAGGAGTTTCCACACTATCTGCGTTTATTTGAAATCGCCCACTAATTTGTATTGTCTAGGGATTGCCTAGGATCATATAACGCCTCACAAGCATTCTGGACTGACACGAGTATTGATGATGCAAACCGATCTTGGTTCTGGATTGTGTTAGACCTTCCCAACTGCAACGCATACTCAGACTAATAAATCTTTTTTAGATGCAACGAAGTTGGCTACCTTCAAGTCAGTTAGTTATCCTTGCGATATATGGCCCCGTCGATACTTATGCTTCATGGACTTCCAGGAAGGTGCACCAGCTGGGCATCCGTCGCTTGTTACTCGGCTCGTGCAGCCTGATTATGATCTGGTATTGGGAGCTTCTTAATCGAAGTTATAAAAGTTTTACTCACTTTAAATCTAGCGTCAATGCAAAATGATGTTCCCAGATGCGTTCCCAGGCAATGTAGATGTGAAAATCAGTCGCACAAATGAAGTCTACAAAGGCTGGGATGTAAGAATCAACCGCCTCTTCTTTGCCAACGGCATACGTAAGTGACAACATTTCGCATTTTTATCTGGTGCACTCATTCTTTTCTCCGAAAAAACGGTTAGGCGATCCATGGAGGTACGCGACAGTTTCAGCACCGGACGCCAATGTCCCAAGTACGACGGAACAACCTATTGGAGTTGGTGATGGATTCCATTGCTCCGATCTGCTCACAAGGGCTGGGACTGTCGACGCTACCGTGCGTGCTGTTCAAGTGAAGGCGCTTGCCTCGATGAAGTCGTGGCTTGCGACCTGGAAACCAAAATCCGAAGCTCAGGAGACGCTCACGCCACGCAGTGAATCTCCCAATGTAGCGAAGCGTGAGACGGTGCCCCAACGTGACTCTAAGCCAATCAATGTGTTTTTTAAAGGAGGGTTATCTGGGTAGGATATAGGACTTCATTCGAAACATGTGTACTATGCACGAGCTCTTCAAATTCCCTGGTAATATCATTCTTTCGAAATTCCCAATTACTACCGAGTCAAAGTTTGCTCGCTGAAATTGATATGAGTAGTGAGTAGTCGGATCATTAAGCAATATCATTGAGGTGGGAGTCCCTAGACCACTACTTCCTCCTCTGCACTAACATCAAAGGTACTACGTGTACTCAGGACCAAAGCAACTCAAGTTAACTGGCACAGTCTCATGTTTTGAATTGCAGCCACTGCACATTACGAGTCGATCGTAGTTTCGACGCGAATAGTCCCGTAGCTCGCAGAGAAAAGTGAAAGATAAAAATATATTTGTTCAAGGTTCAATTCTAGTGTACTCGCCTAAAATGCACATCTACTTACTATTAACGGCAATGACATCTAGATCCCGGGTTACTGGTCAATGAATAGACTCTGCAGGTCGGCGCTGGGAATACACCATAGAATGTGCTGAAGCAACTAGAGAAAAAGCGATAAGGATAATTGGTTGCAAAGTAGTCCAAGAATTGCGAAAGATTACCTGCACAAGAGACAGGTAAGAAAAGATCATTTCAGCTGTGCACCTTACGAATTAGGAAACAACTTCGCACCTTTTTCGACTAGAGAAAACCACCATCGGAAGATGTCTTAAATAAGCTTGGAAGATGATGCTCATTGTTGGGTTTGGCTCGTAATACCTTTGTCTCAAGAATGTTCAGTCACTGACTGAGGGTTGCGAAAGGTCCTGATTAAAGCGGTTACTAGCACCCCATTCCGAACATTCCGTAGAGGCGAATAGATGTCCGACTTCGAATAGAAGAACTTCTCCGCATTTTCTCAGTTTGCGAACGTTGTGTGCCACAATGCCGCTTGTCCAGCTGCTATCACCGTGTCGATAAAGATCCTGATACGGAAAGAAGTCACAAGCAACTAGCGCTAGAAAATCAGCTGCCTGATGAGCTTGTCACCCGGCTAGTAAACCAAAATACATAGCACAGGTTCCAAGAAAAACTCTCATCGGGATCACCCTTAAAAAGCCGATATATCGGGAGTATTGCACGTGAGGGTTGGATGAACGGGCCGAGGCTATGCCACAAGTTGTCGCTGACGCCAGTGACCAAGAGATATTCACGGATATCGTACGATAGAAGCAACGATAGACGCGCCGGCCAAGGTCTTCGGACATCAGTGGTTCAGTTAGCCTCTCCGCATGTTCTCTAAGCTCCCATTCTTAGAGAATATTGGAGCAGAATCATGTCAGTCTTCTGGATCAACGCCTGCATCCATTCACCGTGATTTCGGAAAAAAAGCTTAAAGATACATGTTCTGAACCTGAACTGGTGAACACAATTACATTGGAAAGAGGAAATATGTGTAAACTTACCCTGAACACCCCCGAATGCCAGTCGTGGTAAATCTGAATTACGGTCTTGGTAACCAGTAGTAGGAGGAGAGCTGAGAAGAAGATCTCACGTGATCGTTAATTCTGTTGAGGATGGGCCTGGATGGTGCACTGCCACCTTAAACTTACAACTTTTGGCCACGAAGAAAACAGCCTTCCTCTCTCGAGCTCAAGAGCGTCAAACTTCTTCCCGCAAGACGCAAAGTCGAATAACGCTCTTGTCGATTAACGCCCAAAACTCTCCGCCCACCCCGGCTGAACTAGCTCACTTGGATCAAAATGCCAACTCCCAAGCGCTTGCTGGCGGGGAAGTTTGTCGATCAATGTCATTGGCTACATATGTTGGATAGGAGAAAGACATCTACGGCACTAGTCATTCTCACCAATGATGGAAGCGGGGTTCGGCGAATACCTCGTCACTCTTGGATATCAGGTACCTGAACCACCCGAGAAGCTCGCAGTAGGCAGGCGACCGCTGCCGCCTATGACTCTCTGGAACTTACAAGCTTCTTCCTCTCACCCGTAGTCCCCGGGTCTGGGCTACTCTTCGACACTCGGATGGTGGGCCGTGTTTCTATTTTAGGTTCTTTAAACCCCGTCTTCTCCTGACATATTCTTGTGATTGGCCGGTTATGCAGACTCAGGATAAGCGGTGCTTGTAGCCGAATTTATCTACTCATAAATGCGGTATGAGCCACCAACTTGTACGTTGTATACCTTGAATAACTAACCCTCTTCATACTATGATAGGTGAACATTTGGGTCTTTTTGTTATTTGGTGTCACATTCAAGTGGCAAAGACATGTAAGTAGGAGGTAACAACGTCATCGAACCACTTTGAGGATTAAGGTGGACATCAGGACCATATAATAACCTAGTGCTTACTAATATTCATCACAGGTTCCAACGTTCCTTGGCTTAACAGAATCTCTGGGCCACTTCCTGCAGTTGGAGACGACGAAGTGCTTGGATCTCGTGCTCTTCCAACGATCAGATCGACATGCGTGTTGCATGTACATAGGCCACTGCTCGTAATACGGCCCTTGGATCACCAAAGCTAGCTTTGCTCCCTAATTCGATACCCAAGGACTCATGAAATGCTTCTTAAAATGATTATCTTCGACTGCGTGCTCGGCTTCTCAATTTCAATTGAATGGAATCTGCGTTTGCGTTCCCAATAGTTGCCATCGTTATATGGTGGTGTTATCCTACCTTACGCCTGTCATCTCGTGTGCTGAGTAGCAAAAGGTTCATTTCAGAATTCGCTCCGTTCCAATGACCATTGAGTACACGCAGCCATCTCTATGTCAGTCTACACACTATATGCTATGTCGGTGACAGATGTTCACCGAAACATACACATAAGCCATGTAAGAATTCTCCCACATTGGTTTGTTTGATTGAAATGGGTTCGCGAGAATCGCCTCTTTCCGTCGAGTCAAATTGAACAGCACCTCTCGCAGATGGTCTTATTCAGGCTAAATGTATCGCTGTACCCACACTCGTTCCACACGCTGCTTCAGCCTTACATCCTCGTCAGAGTAAACAGTCAAATCTCCTTCAGTAAACACGGACATACCCAAATTGAACAGTCTTACCCACACTTACACCGTAGACACCTCATGTACAGTCGCCACCATCCCACGAAATTCCGCTCAACAGACGCGCTTGTCAGTCATGGTCATTTGACCACACTACAATCAATGCATATAACTGACTTCAGGCCTCCAGGCGTAGACGAAACCCTTTTGAAATGATTTAAATTCGTTATCTTTGACCCCATCTGGCAGGGATCTCTGAGGTTGCCTGATTTAGCAACCGCCAACCGCCTCATGTGAGCCTCGAGGCCGCCTCAATCATGATTATTGCTCAAAATATCATAGCCACCAGGTTGCTTCCCCAGCTTCTCTATGACTCTTCCTCAAGCCCAAGTGCCGCACCTCCCTGAGCCCCGCCTCGTGGCCTGCAAGCGCTCGCCTCCTAGGGCATCTGACCTGCCTACTCCTCCGACCCGACTCTGATATAGGCAAACCACTCTTCCCTGGACGAAGTGTCCCTGCGCAAGTCAACATACAGTTGATACACGTTGGATCCACGAATTCGAACTTGGCCCTCCTCCCGTCGCGGACTCGGGGTCGCTGAGCTTTTCTTGGCCACGTCGAGGCGGTCACGAGCAGACCCGGACTCGGATGGCAGACAGCTCAAATAGTGTTGCTCATGTCTTTCCATCTGTATATGGCTATATGAGTAGGCGAGGTGTATCATGGTGCCCATGTAGGCGCTAATTCGGATACTAGGGATCGTGGGGGCGTGACAGCAAGAAGCGAAGCTCAGGAAGCCGCCTCATAGAAGAATCTACGTGTGTGTACTCGGAAGTCGAAGCCCTACGTGGCAATGATCCTGCTGCGTCTTGCTACGTGCTCTCCGCACCTCAGAGCTGCTCACCAAATGCTGTGTGTACTGCATTAGCTATTGTTTCTTCTGATCCTACTGCGCATCCTTTGCTTCCTCACCCGCTTACTATTCTCCATGGCTACATCCAAATCAGAAATCAAGAAATCCGTCTTGACCACTTCCTACTTGGACTGTTCACACCACTAGCATGATGGAAATGACCCGGTTCAGATAACGACTGAGCTCGGTGCTCATGTGGCCAACACCATACACCTGTTGGAAGGTTCCAAAATCGATTTTGAACTTCGTTAGGCAGATGTTCATCGCTAAGCTAATACAAGGAAACAGCGACGCGGCGCTATCCGAGGATCCATCCATCCATCCATCTTATCAAACTCTCATCGTCATCGTCCATCGACGTCAATTGCAATTCATCTCTCGATTATCACTTTCATGAACTGTTTTTCACCCTTCCTAAGCCCCTGCTCGGCCCTGAACTTCTTTCCCCTCCCATGCCAAATGACCCTGGTATATATAAGGCCACCCCTTCATATCTATACATGTGAACACCGACGTGTATTACTTAGGCGCCCATTTTGCGGTGTGGTCACCGGTTATGTTCATCACTCTGGAAATTAACTTTCGAAATTTGAAGGCATCTGACTCGCTAACCCGTTCTAAAAGTACTGGATCGTTGGCCGTGAATACTTTGTTCTATATTCCACTCGACGCTAGTGTGCTTCCACTATCAGATGGGATGGTCACGAGGCCCAATGTTCGTATAATGTCGATGTACTCATCATGTCTTTTTGAGTTTGGTGTGCTCTTCTACATGGATCCGTCCGCCTGTGTGCAGTTCAGAGCGATACGGCGATATGAATCACTTCTTTCTGCAACGAGGATTCTGTGACCCATGAAACTTGGTCCTGTGTTCGAATCGATTGCGGCGATGATCGTTATCTGGCATAGAGCCTGAGGGCTTCCGTGAGATGGATGCCCAAATTGACGGATTTCGAGGAGAAGATGGCGATCTTGGCATCTTCCTGCAGGGCTTTTTGAACTTGTTCCAGGGTTTGATTCATGATGGTTGAATGGATAGCGAACCATGGTCAATATCAAAACCTCGATCCGCTTTACATCAGACTGGCAGATTTCATCACACGCTTGTGCTGTTCGAGGACGGGATTATGCTTCCCGTTGATTTCTCGAACAAACTTCTGTTGTGGAACAAGGCGACAAGACAGCAAGACAGGATCTGCTACGTGTGTGTTGGCCTTGGAAATTTTCAATTCATCGCGAAGGAAGCCTTCAATTCAGATCATACTCCAATGGCGTCCTGGAATCTTTGTTAACGGTTGCCATCCCACCATTCATTCTACCTTGTATCGTTAGAGCAAGAGAAGGAAACCTGATGCCTCTAAAAAGGAAACATCAATCTACACATGCAGTATCCGTCCATTCATTCCTCCATGAACCCGTTCAACAAACGGCCCATGATCAGTTCGCGAACCGATGTCTCACTCAACACGATCGGGTATCTGCAACCCCCGGTCCGCGCTTCTCGACGCGTCCATAATCACGTCCATTCATTTCTCCACATTTGCGAGGCCAGTGGCGGTTTAGTTGATAGCCATCCATGCAGTACGAGTCACTGGGAATAGCCTTCTACCCCACCCTTCAATACGCATCGGTTCCACACACACTATGTAGGAATCATATACGCACACCACACTCCAAGCAGAAATCGGTAGACACGGAGGTCCGAGTCGCACCAACGTCCCCACAACACATTTGATTCCGATGTGGGGAATGACCCCAGGGCTATAAATAGCTTCAGTGGTCTAGAATTTGTATTAGTCAGAATCAATTAGTACTTTACAGTTTGAACTTGGACGCCATCCAGCCGTCAACAGCTTTAATTATGTACAACCAAGTGGCCCATGGCTCTCAAGAGTTTACGTGCGCTATCCACGGATGTCTTTCTCGCCTCCAGAAACTGTTTCTTTTTCGACTGGTGGAAAGTCGATGCGGCACCAAAACCACCCTGAAACCCAAAAGTCTCAAATCCCTCCGCTGAACGCAACTACCCTGTTCTACCCAAATGCGTCCAACGCGGGATAAATTGCCGATGAGGGGGGGTCCACATTTTTTGGACCCTAGTCTTAGTGGAGGTTTTGGGGGCTGAAGATCCATGGATGCTGGATATAGCAAGCATGCCACATTCATTCAATCAGTAGTACTGGCGGCAGCGAACGTTCTAGGCCTTCCTCCCTGCATGCCTTCCTTCCGGGCTTGGATCTTTCATTGGCCAAGTCGCCAGACGCCGCAGACGCTATTGGTTCATTCTTAGCTCTCTCATCCTAGCCTGTT
Source organism: Myochromella boudieri (assembly GCA_018221655.1). NCBI lineage: Eukaryota > Fungi > Basidiomycota > Agaricomycetes > Agaricales > Lyophyllaceae > Myochromella > Myochromella boudieri. Next base: position 60,699 of record JABCKU010008106.1, on the reverse strand, counting down.
CAACATAGGGAAAGGCGCCTCAACTCCCCCCATCCCCACCCCATTCTAGCGATTCAGACAAATTTACTTCCGAGCCGCGTCAGAATTCCAGGGACCAACCCTAAATTAGTATCTCACCTTTCCGTCTGAGATTCACCATTCAAGCTACCTTTTATGACTTATGACTTGCCACTATAGCTAGGACTAACGGGGCGTTAGAGGGAGCGTTCTGGGCCAGCTCATCCTCACCTTCAACGCGACTCAGTTACCTCACACCATATGGCATGACACGTCTGGATTCTATGTAGGACCACCCCTGCCTCGCCTCCCCGGGGTACAATGACAGATCTTTTATATATATTCTGCAGGTTCGTCACTGATAAGTGATAAGCGTGCCTCAAAACAATGAAATGTATAACCATTGTTCGTTGCGACCCCATCAACTCCTCCCGCCCCCTCGAACCTGAATATTGAATACTGAGTCCGGACTCAACCCTGACGAACCAAACCACAGCACCCACCTCGGCTTGAACCCCCCTCCCTATATGATCACCCACGGCCCACGGGCCAGTCTTCACCCCTTCGCCCTCCGCCCTTGCCACGTCGACATCGCATCGCGTCTGCGCATGCATCCCATGCCGCCGTTGCCAGTAACCGGAATTTCCACGGAACGTTGCCGTCCCACACATATATCCAATTTATCGGGTAGGCCGTCGGGACGCGTCGGGGGTCGGGGCCCGGGTCCACGTATGTGTACGTGTTGAGGTATTATTTTCATGTTTATGCAAAACGCGGGTGAAGACGCGCCGCTCCCACTCGGAAGGCTTCAACATTGTTCAAATGATTATGAGCTTCCATGATCAAAAGTTTTTTCGTTAGGCTATTTTTAGCGCTACACAGCTATAGTCCATTGGAGTGCGTGGTATGCTTGTACAATCTTTTGCGGTCTTAAGCTGTGTATCATGTATCGTATAATCATGGATGGGTACATCAGCGGGAAGAGGAGGAATCATATACATTTGCTTTTCCCGTATCAGAAACAGTGAGAGGGCTATTAAGACGGAGAGAGCAAGAGGGGGGAGCGGCCGGCATCGGGATGTAGCTTGTGGATACCGTGTGGTCGTTCGTGGTTCTATAGTTGTAACCTGTGGGGGTTAACGGAAGTTGAGTGGGAGGAGCTGAGGATCAACACTCAGCATCTGGAAGGGGAAACGGGTTCCCCCCACACTCTCTCTTCTCATGCATCATCGAGTACATCATGGGCCAGTATCACCATCATCATCACCATCATCTTCAGAACTATAATCAGCACACTACATAGAGCGTAGCGCTGGTCTTAGACCGCGTTTGAGGCGTCCTCCTTACAAGGCCTCTCTCATCATGATCATGATCAGCTAGAGCTATTAATATAAAAAAACAACTCGCCGATAGATGGCATCCGGTAGATGGTGCTTCTCCTGCTCAAGTCAGTTAAATGATCATGCCAAACTTCAGAAACTCATGTGGATTGTATAATGTCAGTCAATAGTCAACATGTTGAAGAGAAGCATATGAGCTCAATGCGATCACGTCGTAAAGTTTATCCAAAAATCTTTTTTCATTTTTACTAATCGTATGTATATGTGTGTGTCGGTGTCGTATCGTACACTCGTGATGCCTAATGCGTAACGAGGGAGAGTGTCCGTGAGCCCGTCGGCCGTTATGTCAATGTGAATGTATCATGAAGAGGGGGGGAGGGGTTAAGCGGACGTCAAGTCGCCCCTGATGTGCTCACTTGAGCTGGAGAGAGAGAGATAAATGGTGCGATATCGATATATGCGATCAAGCCGTAGCCAAGGGGGGAGAAGAGAACAGAAACAGAAACATCCAATGCATCCCAGAGACGAGGAAACCGATTGCCATATGAAACAAATACAGGGTGGGTGGAGTGGGATGATCATGAGAGTGTGTGTGTGAGTGCGTATATGCAAACATGCGAAAGTAGGGTACAATGAAAAGTGATGATGCGAGTTGCGGATAGAGCCATGTCCAGGGTCTAGTGCGCGTGTTGTTGAAAGCGAAAGATATGAGATATATGTAAGATGAAATGATAAACAAAAAAAAAAAAAACAAAGGCGAGGAGATGAAGGCATAAAGATAACTGGTGCTTGATTGCTTTGCTTGCGTGCATGATGATGATGACGATAGTTGCAACATGAGGGGGTATAATGGAAGACTTGACGATGCGATGGGTACCAATGACTAGACAGCGAGAGAGAGAATAAAGAGCGAGACAAGGGAGGGAAGCTAGAGGAGTGCCAGCCGGCTCTTCATCTTTCTCTGTGCGCGGAAGACGCCAAAGCGGACACTGAGTGCGACGGCCTGCCATTGGCGTTTGAGCACCTGTGAACAAGTGGGTGTCCATGGCTCTGTAGCGGCAGTAGCTTCAGTGGGTACGTATTCGTGGTCTGGCTCGGATCGCGTGGGTTTCGCGTGATGGTGTGAGGGGGAATGTGAGCGTGTCTGTTGTTGGAAGGACGTGTGGGAGAGGGTGTGGGAGAGTGGATGGAAGTGCGAGTCTTCTGACTTTGCGACGTCGTCTTCGTGGTGCTTCTCGCTCAGAGGGGTTGTTGTGGGTGTGGAGGGGGAGGATCCGCCGTCCAGTGATCGCCGTTGTTTTTTGGAGGAGAACTGGAACTTTAGGCGGGAGACGGTGCATTTGGGGGAGTCTTTGAGGAAGGAGTCGTCCTCGTATGTGAAATCGGCTTCGTCGTCGTCGGAGAGGACGGTGTTGTCGGAGTCGAGTGAGTTGGGGGTGTAGGTGGGATAGGTGTTGTGCGCGTATGAGGGGGTGGAGGAGGAGGAAGTGGGTGAGGGGTAGACACGGTGAGTGGAGGACGCGTGTTGGCGTCGCGTGTTCAAGAAAGTGCCCCGTCCGAGATCCAAGTCCTGCTCTTCGTCGTCGTCGTCGTTGTACGCGTCTTCATCAAAGAGTTCCCAACGTGGACGCGCATAGTGGGATGATGGGTGTGAATGGCGCTTTGTGGGAGAGTGGACGACGGGAAAGTGGCGGTAGTCTGGGTCGTGGATGTCGCCATGGGGGTCGACATAGGCTGAAGTGGAGGCAAAGGCCGAGCGTGGCTTTGAGCCAGAGTAAGCTGGGTCGAGCAGGCGGGATATGTCAGCAGGGCCAGCGACGTGGTGGCGAGGGGAGAATGAGATGGGGGACGTTGCGCGAGTCATGTTGGACGGAGGGACAACGGGCGTGAGTGCTGTTGGCTCATGTCGAAGTGTTCCTTCTTATAGGACGCCAGTCATTTCACCGGCCTAAGCGTAATCAAATGCGTAATCGCCCCTTCCCTTTTCCGCACCCCCCGGTCCTACCATATCGGGTCTTCTATATCGGGTTCTCCACTCGAACTGCCAAGACGAACTGGCTCACGCTCGGCTCTAATACCGGCTCGACCACACCTTCTTGCCTCGTGAATGCCGCGTTTTGTCCAGCATATCTCCTGCAGAATCAGATTACACTGCTATCCTTGCAATCGCGCGCCAGCACACACCCTTTGTCCTCTGACTATGGTCACACCCACGGTCCCATATCCCTCCCGGTCCGATACATACCCTCTCTCGCTGACCAACCCCTCTTTCTAATATACTCTCTTTATAATCCAATGTCGTGCTGTTCTCCAATGTTATAGTAATAATCATGATACCTTGCCAACACCGTGGGCCTTGTCCCCACCCTAAGCCCAACTCCGTGTCCGTGTTATACCAAGACCATCACGATCCAAGCCCACCATTCAAAACCGCCTTACCCATGTGACCCAGTTCCATCTCAATCTCCTCACCCCCCGCCACGCGTCATACGAAATGACCGCCTCTCGGCCGCAGCAAAACCTTCACCTCCCCTCTTGGCCACCTGATCTACCGTATCCACTCGGCACTCATCTTCGGCCGTGGACGCGTTGCGTTGTCGCCCTTGTGAATCACTTTCCGAATCGCTGTTCGTTGCGTGCCAGCCCGCCTCGGACATCACGTCCACGTCACTTTTTTTGGTCGACTGCGCGACTGCTTGTCAGGTTTATTATTATTATTATTATGTATGTGTCCCTGCTGTCTTCGATGTATGTATTCTGTCGCGTGTAGAGAGGCGTTTTTCGGGTGAGAGCCTTTTCTCGGTCCCCGGCCCTTATTCGTGGGCGGGTTTACTATACGACGACTCGGATCGTGTCAAAAACATTACGTGCAGGCTTTCTTTCTGGTATGGACATCCAATATCACTATTCGGGCACTCTCACTACGTGTTCAACTTCTCTTTGGCAACAGCAACACAAACTCCAACTCAGCACATGGCCTGGAGACCCGAACAAGGACAACTGGCAAAACATACACCCCCCACCCTGGGTGATTCTCAGTGTCGGTATGTGCCTCCCGCGAAGAGAAGAACCTACGAAACATGCGCACCCACTGCTGCCCTATATTGCCATAATTGAATTGATTTCCCTGGGGATCCGAATAAGGGAGTCTTCTTCTCTGGGTGGCGGCGTCCTTGGGCTTCGAAGGAACATGCATAAATCTGAAACTCGAAGAAAACATCCTGACGTGCTGGCGTACGTTCGGGTGCTTTGAATCTGCTAATGCGAATGCTTCCTGATGTTCCTTGATGCCGTCGAGGGAAGGGGGAGAGTGCCAATGGGCGACGGCGATATGTCTGCCACATTTGACTAGGTATGTACAGAATCATTCTACTACCCAAATGCGAACCTTAGTTTTTTTTTTTTTAGCCCTGTTGCTTGTTCGCGGGGATCCATTTGGCACTGGCATTAGCGGACAGCTACCTCTGAGTTCGCCGTCGTAGCTAGCCTGGCACTTTCTCGCAAACCATGTCCCTGCAAACGAGTAACGAGCCACAGTGACCAAAAAAAAAAGACTCATCATGCATCACACATCATAATCATGCTCGCCCGAATCAAATCACAGCTCGTACTACGACCTGTGTAAGCTAATTAGATCACGCCCCCTTCTGGAAGCCACCCCCAATACGAACACCAACCTCAACGCCACTGCCCCGACCCCGACCCCCCCGCATAGACACAGCCAGAAGCAGAAAAGAAATGCCTTCGGCCTTCTCAAGCTCCCCCACCGGTCATCTGAGTTACTTTTCATCTCACTAGCTACTACCTACACTGCTTCCTCTGCTTCCCATTGACACACAACGCGTCGCAACGTCACCCCCGGAGAGACTACGCCTTTTTAAGCTCTAGAGCAGAAGGCAGTTTTTGCCTTTATCTTTGTCGATGGTGGGTGCGTTGATCGTGATACTACTGATACCTTTTCTGATGGGTGGTTATAGTTACAGTTACACCTGATGCTTTTTCCCTTCTGCCTACCGGGCGAGGTATGACGCTCATTTGGGCTGTCCTGCTTCCAGATACGGATAGTACCTCCTACTATGGCTGTTGGCAGTGATGTGGCCGGCGTTCATAGTCAGGTTTACCGTGGACAGCCTTATCTGTTCGTGGTCGTGGTGTGATCTGGAGCTGGGGAGTCTAAAACACCGTACTCTACCCCCCCCCCCCCAACTAATCAAGGTGGAGTGGGGAGTTTGAGCTTTGAACTTTGAACTCTGTGTGGCACGATACGTCTCCGGGATATTAAAGCTTCAGCATGGAGTATACGTACGCGGACGTCCGCCACTAGCGACAGTGGTTCGGGGACGTCTGGATGTACACCGACACCGACACCGACATTGGATCGCGTGATGCTTCCCGGGATCTCAAAGCTTCGTTTCTGTTGTCCATTGGCTCAGGACGACACCAGATCGCGCCCGGTGAACGTACTCGTAGCTCGTTCCTCTTCCCGATGTTCCAGGGGGGCTGTTGTTCATTGAACCTCAAATGGCACGATACGTCAATACCTAACATTCTTGGAAAGCGAAACGCTGGACCAGTGCCGTACTGTATTTGGGTCTTCGAATAGGCAACAAGCTAGGTGCGCTTGCGCGTCCACCGGCGGCAGCGGTGCTCCAGAATGACTCGCTCCGTGCCAGTGTTCCCTTCCTTCCTTCTCACTCGTCTCCCAGTACACACTGGATTGAGTTGAGCCTCTGTGGCTAGAGAAAGAACCCCACTATGGAATTTCTGATCCCGACCACGCCGCCGATCGACCCGGCCCACTCGAACGAGCCTCACGTACTGCACTACTGCACATAGATCGTATCTCTATCCAAATCTACGACGCTCAACAACCCATCCAGCCACCGCAGTATTTCAAACAAGGAACATTATACGGTATATCGACTCCGCTATAATCACCCTGCGCTAGCGGCTGGTTCGACTCTGAGTCACTCGGAGCTCAATTTCACTTTCAATGCTAAACCCCCCTCCCCCCCCTGTGCCCCCCTTCCCATCACGGATAGTCGGTGTCGGTGTTCGTAGGGGGGTGGATGGCCGGGCCGTATACCTACTCTAGGTCTATGTCCTGGTACACCTCAGTTAGCTTTATCCGACTCGGGATGGTTTCGCCGCCCTTCTACCCTTAGCGGACTATATGTGCCGAATTGATCTTATGATTCGTTTGGGCCCTCGTATGCTCTCTCTGAGACTCGTTGTGTCCATTTGATGGTGGTGGTGGTTTTACTTTTTTTATATACGTTTTGGTATGTAGTCATGCTATTGTATGATAACCGGTATGTTTCCCTCCGTGATCGTTGGGTATGATTAAATTTCACTTCGGCATGTAAGGGCATATAAGGGGTCTGGGGTCAAGGGGATCACGCCGACTATGCTCTTTTAGCGCCTTTGATCCTCGGCTGAGCGGCTGCGTTCAAATGAAAATGACGTTATTGAGATAACTCGGAATTCACAGCTTGAGCTCAGAGGTAGGATGAGGCTCATGCTTTTATTCTTTGTGTATGATCTTTTACACCTTGGGATGACGGTTGCTAGTTGTGTCCACCAACCCTAGTACGCACATGTGCAGTACTACCCCAGTAAGCATTATATCTATGATAGACAATCGCGACTCGGACTGCACTAACTCAAGGAACGGTCTGTACCCGACTCGGACTGCCGGCCATTGCGGGTTAGCACCCACCCCATACCTTCCAAGACCTCCCCCCTTTGCCGACTCGGACATCCACTTTCAAGGAAACTTTGTACAACATGGCACGGTTCGCTTTACGGCATCTTATCTCCTCTAATCACAAATCACTCCAAATCGACACATCCTTACCAGCGCCCTTTTCGGAGGTTGCTTATTGATTATAATGAGTGATGGGACCGGCTTGTCAACTTACTCTGACTCGAGATGGTGCAAGTAGTAAGCTGGTGCTCTCAAATCCCTGAAAGGCCGAAGAAGCTGAGCTGATCCTGGCCGGGTGACGAAATCCGTGGTCATCGACGATGAGCTATATACGTCTTCACTTCTGCTTGAGGCGATATCGCCGATTTCATGTGATGTCCTCGGAGAGACTTCGAGTGCTTGACTCTGATCAGGTAAATCACGATCCTGGATCAGTGGCAGGGACCTCCGAGAATTTGTGCTTGTGCCTGGGCCCAGAACACTTTGGCCGAGGCTTAGTGGCTGAAGCCAGGTGATGGGAGGGATCATGAGGAGGTCAAAGAGGATTATCTTATCGCTTGAGCGCTTCGAGGTATTTCCGTCCCTGATGTTAATTCTGGATTATCTTTCATGATACGATTGCGATTGCAATCGATCATCGCAAATGGGCAGTGTTCGAACATTCGAAAAGTTTACTTCCAAATCGAAAGCTCAAGGCTTGGAACGGGAGTGTCAAAGGCTGTTGACATGGGAAGACGAACCAGCCCAAAGATTATTCCGAGTCGAAGGATACACATCGAAAACACGCGTTCATACATACCTGGGAAATGTGACAAGCTAAAGCGCAGGCCTTTGTGCCGCCACCACACGAACGACCGGACGCAACGTGGTAAGTTGTGAAAGGGCACGGTGAGTATGGGTATGGGAACCAAAAGAAGTTAGCATATCGATTGGACAGCATGAAAGATGAAAAGATGAAAGAAGATTTGCAGAAGCTGCAAGGTGGAGGCCCATGATGGGCAGAGGGTTCGTGCGAAGTCTCCGAGTCGGTGTGGCGGAGTCTCAACTCCTCCTTGCTCAAAGCCATCACTGTTACACGAGGCTTCCTCATTTCTCGCGACGTCACTTCAAGTTACTATACCGCTCTTTCTCTGGACCCTGCCTGCATCCACGATTTGATTAAGTACATTGTCCTAACTAGGCAATATAAACCTCAGGGTACAGCCCCGATCATGATCGTGGCGGGGTGGTGCATGTTGATCGTGCGGGCTTTTCGACGCAGATCTTATCATTACCGACCCATCTCATGCATGGATGTTCGTGTATCGTTGGCTACATCTCATTAGATGTGGGTGATTGGTTTTGTCAAGGGGACAAAGGTATGGATACACCGTGCGCAAGTCTGCTAGCGTTGTACTCACCCATGCCAGTACACAGCAGGGCATGCGGCCAAGGTATGTATTCGTCTTTCTTTGACGCTGTCAGGAAAAAGAAGCATTGTGAAGAGTTTCAAGTTTCTTTGTTATGGGCGTTTGTTGGCAACTGGGTGCAATTCCAACTGCGGTGTGATTATTCGAGGTTTCTTTTGTCCTTTCGTTGTGAGCAATCCCACCAGCTGATCTATCATTGGTGCGTGGTGGGCAAGATATCTGCATTCGCTGTCGTGTATAGCGATCGTTACTACTTGTTCCAAGTTGACTTCCCTCGATCATCATTGCTTTGTCTTTGCACATACACAGCGCTAGGGAAGAAACCCGGAGTTCCGAGAGGGTTCCAGCCATATCACATTTGTTGTCGTTGCACTCACATCTTATCACATATATACCCTTACCCATACCTGCTATTTCCAGCGCATGTACCCCCATTCGCGGTTGACTGTCATCAATCGTAGTCGATCGCCCTATCCACTCTTGATCAATACTTGCTGCAGTGGTCTCACACCTCATCAAAAATTGTATGAACTATCAAGGAAATGCGGGCCTCTCGAAATAACCCCTCAGCGGTGAGCTTATTGTCACAGCACAACCGTTCAGTCAAAAACAGCACCAATGAGTTTATGACCTCACCGATCAGGGCAACAAGCCTGCTGCAACAGCAAATGGAATGCCGGCTGACCAATTCACCGGACTCACTTTGACCCGTAAGACAGGCACCTGCAGACACCATATCCTCAGTCCTGGACCAAGCCACTATGTGAGTGCCCAAGTGCTATGGGAGGCGCGTGCTATGTGAGTACAGAACTTCTTTTGGCGCTCGACTATCCTAATGAACTGCCATGAGCGTTACTAGGGACATGTCAATGTAGCCCAAGCCCAGTGAGGTACGTCAGCCTCTAACAACCTGAGCCAATTACTGAGCACTGAAGGCAAACCAGGTTGACGACGACGACGAGAGCGGCATCGTCGGCGGGTCCGACTCATCGCACATCATGACTCGAAATTCTCGATGCAATGCCTTTCAACATGCCGGACTCGTCAGTGCCCGGCTTATGCCGCGGTGTACGCATCTTAGGCGCTAATCCCTCGATGTGTTCATCCTTTCTCGTCATCTACCCGGAATTCCACGATACAGGTCACCAGGCCTCTCTTGACTGCGGTGGCGCCCGCATGTAAGGGTCAAGTGAGCCAATACAATACTGGATGGCATAGAGGGCTCTGAAACGACTTTAGAACTCTGGAAAACGTGTAATGTCCCTGCATCTGAATGCACTGCCTGCTTACTTTGCTTTTTTATTATGAAAAACAGACATTTCGAACTAATGCGATGTCGGCCTACTGGATTCTCCTGGACGATATAGATGCAATGAAAGCCATGCGAAATGGGTTCAAATTCACTTCATGGATTAGCGCTTCACTGTCTTTGGGCGTATCTTATTCCGTTCATCTCTCTCACGTCCATCTACATGTCGTTCATGGTATCCTTCGCGGACCTCCTATCGTCTAAGATAGAAGCAATACAAATAAATACACGGTATAGTCGTCGTAGTTTGCGACAAGGCTGATCCCCAAGTTGTGATTTGCGCCCCGACTCTTCTCTCTTGACATGGTACAATTATCTCCGCATCGAATGTGCACAAGATCCGCCCGAGCTGCGCGTCCTCTCCACTGCTTGCAACCGTATCTCGAACTCATAGCGTTAACTGAGGCCGTGGCTCGGACATTTTTTGTTTCCGTTGAATTCTATAATTCACACTCTCCTTATGTCGACCTCTGCTCAACCTGTACATGCGAAATACACGGAATCCAGTCCAGGGAATGTTAGGCCTGTTAATACGGGCTATCGTTCCCGGCGCTTTGAGGGTCGGGACATATATGAATCTGGCTGAGGACAGGCTCCTTCCGTTGTCTTCCTGTTGGTTGGCAATGGTCCCTTGTGGCGAGATTTCCCTACAGGATCGAGGATCTCTTATTATTTGTCGGAAGAGCGGGCCCTTTCATCCCGTTACTGGTTCCGAGCTGCAAAGGAATCGTTATGCGGTTGTCTCTGACCTGTACCAAGCCGATAGATCCAACCGAGCCTCCCTCATGTCGGTTCGCGGTTTCGTAGAGTGTATGTGTCCGGCTCATTGGATGTCCAGAAACTCGTGCCAACGCCGAAACGCCTCAATTGCCAATTGGTTGCTCTCAACCATTCCTCCGACCTATCCCCGTAGTGTCCCCAACTTACAGTGTAACTCGTGAGCTCTTGTGGACGTGGACGACTAGATTCAAGAATAGGTTCTGCTAGGAAATCCCTGTGCTGTATCAGGAAGTGGAATTCGCATACCAGTATGTTGAAGACTCAGAAGAGTATTTCTATTTGCTAGTGGTGGAATCTTATCAAGTCACGTGGACTCGAGATGGCCTACATGCTCTGACATATGGCTTCCACGGTACTTTTGCTCTTAACTCGTTAATTCTCCGGGGGACACAAAGATGTTGAGCTCGTGGAGGTAGCGGAAAAGGCTGGGTGACGGTGAAATTTCACAGCACGATGTTCTAACCATTCCACCGAGATACGGCCCATTTGTTATCTTGTCATCTCTTGTCTCTCCCACTTATTCCACGATTGGCCGCTAGCCATACCAACCGTTGTGGCTAACCGCGATAGATCGTGGCATCACTTCGCGGATTACGTGGAACCCTCTTCAATATGTAACACTTGTTCGGCGTGGCAAACACAATGTGGGACGACAAACCATCCAGGTGCACAGATATAAGCTTTGGAGGTATCGGGTACAGCTAGGCCCGGTGATCCCTGGTTGTACCCTTTCATGCAGGCTCGCAACCTTTGACTTTCCTTCACGGCGTCATTCCAAACGGGATTCGAACTGCTTCGCTTTATTCGCTGCGTGAGCGACGCATTACGCCTCACACATACAAGCTTTTATATAGCCTCCTTCTCGGCTCGATATGCATTTTGGTTCAAAGTGTGCATGCGTCGCCTGGCTATAACCTTCCATTCCCAGCTGGCAGTCAATCTAGAGGCTAAACTCTGTGGGCGTCAATCATCTGAAAGGGTTTGGCTGACGGTCGGTATCACTGGCCTAGTTCTTATGACCGAACGAGATGGTATTGGTACTTACATCAATCTCATTGGCTTCAACACTTACAAGTCATACCTTGGCAATCTTTGCCGTGCATCGCTGGTTCGTGGCTCGGTTCGTGGTGCTTATTACGAATGTGTGCAATACTGTACTCTTTGAATATGAAGTGACGCCATGCACTCGATGACAAGTTATGTCCACCTAGAGTATCTGTTTAAAATATGATCTCATCCGCGTCACCTCGCAGATGGAGTGGAATCAAGGCGGGTCAGGACGCGTCATGAGTGTATCAGGTTTACGAAACCTAGACCGGATACCTTTCCGAGCATAACCTGATGCATGCATTCCACAGCTTCTGGTCAGTTGATCGTATCGCCATAATCCTATGAGAAATTCCAGTATCCGATGACGACGATTGCGCCAGGTGTCAAAAAGGGCATTATCTTATCTTATCTTGATCTCATGTTTCCCATAAACCACGATAATTCTCTCCTTGGGACCCGAACAAGCAATTACATGAGGCTCGTTTGATCAAGGGTCGTTGTATCGATGCGATGAGCGGGTATTTATCCTTCGAACAGAATGCCATCCACGTCGTCCAGGGTTGGCGGTGAAGTGGTGGCGTGGGAGTGTAGAAAAAAATTCAATGTTGTCATCCCCCCCCATCGTGTCGGCCACCAGCCACCAACTGTCCAAAAGTGCAGTTTGTTCGGAGAGAAGGCCAAATCGTTGTGAAAGACGATGACGATGTTCTTCTTTTCTCATGTCTGTCTTGCCTGTCCAAAGCTTGCCGTCATTCTTAGTTTCTCGTCAGTTTCCAACTTTGGGAAACCGAAGTAAAAACTCTGATAGAAAATCAAGGAGTGCATAATTGCAACCACCCATCTCGACTTGTCTAAGCGTCTCATGTGCGTGTTCGGCAATGGTGGGTGAACATAGCCTAGTATCTGGGGAGCGATGTATATTTTTAGTTCACGTCAAGGACGTTTGGGGGATACTGCAGGGTCGCAAATTCACTGGGCTCGGAGGCCTCACTGAAGCTGGCCGTTGGGAGTTTGTTTCTTCAAACAAACTGGTTCGATACTACATGCATCATATCCGGTATACTGCAACGATTATCAGGAAACACAATCAGCTTTGGAAAGGCCTGGTTGGGCACATAATGGAGAAGCACGGGCCCTCTTTGATCGGCGCGAATGATATGGTAATACAATGAGAAGCAGCTTGGTGGGGAAAAGGAAACCCAGAATCATCTTCGTCTGCGTGTCTTCCGTTCATGGCAATGCAACTGTACTTTGTGGAGACATTCGCTTGATACACGATGTGCCTCACTCAAGCATGGCAAAGATTTAGGGCACAGAGTAGTTGTCTCATGACCGTGGTCAACTACTCTGAGAACTTAGCCGACAATCGAATTCGACATTGTAGGACCTGTAGGGTTTGGCAATATGCCATGCCTTCAGAGCCATGCTCAATGGATCGCGATCATGGAAAATACTGGATGTAAAGATGTTACTTGACAGGATCTCTGTGTTTCAGTGGTCTTCTGCTGTACTACTTGGTCCATCCGGGACGGGGTGTTCTAGCACATGAGTCAGGTCTGACGAAAGGGACCCACTTTTGTGCATGACAGAACGGTCCTTTTTGCCTCCGGTGGCGTTCGCGCCTTCAGTTGCTTCCCTCAAAATCAAAACGTTGTGGTTTTGGAAGGGCTCGTGACCGTGACGGCGAGCGTACGTCTCTTCGTGCCTCCTTGCTGCGACCCGCAAGATTATTTGACTACTTCATCAATATTCTGGTGAGAGAGGTCGACAATTAACGAATGGGGATGTCGACTTGCAAGCCTCCCTGTGCTTAACTTACACCGGACTCGAGACGACTACAAAGAATGGATGTCGATGGCGCCACCGAGTCGGACACTTCGAGGTGTCAATTGGCTTGTCACCTGTGGATGATAAAATTACAGGTTACCTAGATACGATGGCAACCCGAATAATCAGACGCATGGAATGCGAAGGCTACACAGCTCGACAGAATCAATTTATCACCCCCAGTTTCCTCCTGGGTTTTATGTTTTACCGGAACGTTTACCAGCAAGGCGACATCAGACCTCAAGAAACTATTCTATTCCAAACGAAACTGCTCAACAATATCGAAATGAAGATCGAGATAGACCATTCACTGGATCTTCAAATCACCTTCGCAGTACGCACTACAAAACTTCCAATAAGTCTTAGGTGAATTCAGAGGGCGTGTGGCATACCATAACGCTGGGGGCCCAATTAAGATCGTTTATGTTTGTGTCCACAGAGTCTGCCGTAGGTCATCCGGCAATCCGATCTTGTAGTTGTCAACAAGAGAGTAAAATGTTACGTGGGCGCCCGCCAGTGCGTTATCTAGGATGATTCCCTGCCTCTTGAACGGAGAACGGGAGAGTTGCTCCTTGATCATCTCTATTAACCGTACGACCTTCTGCAATGCAAGCGTGTTCTGCTGCTGCCAGAAATCCAATGCTCCAGACTCCACAACATTAACTGCTTCGAAGGATGAAAAGAGGCCCATTCCATCGTGGTACCCAGCAATCAGGATCGGAGTTTGGGAGAACCAGAGTTGTTCCATAATCCGTGGATGAATTGGCATTGGTCCGTATCCATGCCGAAGGGTCTTTATTTCGATTACACTCTCCGGGGCTACTGTGGTCCCGGAAGGGATGATGCTCAGACCACTTGGAGTCGTGGTTTCAGGGCACACACGATGTTGGGGCAATGTAGGGGTCTCTGGGAGCTCCAAGCAAGCATCAACCTGGTACTTGACCATGACTCTGAGACCCCCGAAACTATAGGTAATGACGCGATTGTGCTGAATGGTCCCCTCCGAGAGGTGAGACGTAAAAGCTTTCTCAAAGTTTATTCCATAGCTGTATGGAGGGGTATAATATCCATTTGCAGACCAACCGAGGTGGAAGAAAAGTGTTCCACCGATGAGTTCTGCGTCGATACGCTGTGCTACACGAGTCTTGTTGCCGAAGAAATTGAGAAGAGAACGAAGATTCTTTCTGTCAGTGGCGAGATCGATGTCCTTTATCGAGATGTCAGGTGCTGTAATCTGAAGCGCCCGGAGTGTAGCGTCAAATGGGCAGGATGCGAGGATGGTCCTGGGGTCGACTGCAGGCGCATCAACTGGTAGAGCTATGGGGAGTTCTTGTGGTGTCCAGAGTGGAGGAGATCCTGCATTGATTTTCAGATGAGGGTTTCGTGGTTGAGAAAGGAAAGTGTGCCGCACCAGGGACTACCACGAGCCCGGGTCCTAGGTCATACGATGTTGGAAAGGACATATTCACGGGTGTCACAGAACGATCGGGGTCGGGAATGACTGATGCTCTGGTCAATTCATAGAGTAAAGTGTCGCACCCATGGTATATGGAGTCCTGGCTCATGATCAGGGTAGTACAAGCTGTGGTTCTCAATTTTCGCACAAAGTTCCTTTTCAACCAGAATAGGCGCCATTGAGCGTCAATCCACACCTTCTTCACTGCGGAAGAAGCTTTAAATTAGCTTATCATTGGTAGCTGTAAAGTTAATCTGAACGCACGGTGACAGAGAACATGACGAGGATGGTTTGTAAGTTACCACGGTTGGTTATGCGGGATAAAACCACGTAAAACCACCTGCATCATAAGCTACCAAAGAAAGGGCAGGACAGGATAAAAGTTTTTGCGGTCAGCTCGATAATGGCGAAGCAGAGCTCGATGTATTGTAATCAACGTAAAGAAAGAACAACACTTCATTCCAAGCACCAATGGTTAATACCGGTATCAACCTAACTCTTCGATGGCTCAAACCTGCGACGCTATGAAGTCTGCACCGTCACCAGTGTTCTAGGCAGTAGGTCAGTCAGGTAAAGGCATGTTTTGGCAAATCGCTTACTCCTCCATAACTCGGATGAGCTGCCGTTATGATAAACCCGCCATCACAAATGTTATCGCCGTTGGCGCAAAACGTTTTGGATTTGATTCCACCAGGAAATGCGGTACCGTTCAAGGGATCTCCGAAAACGACCGCAGCGTTTATTCGAGCCTGAACATCTGGGGACAGCTGTTCTGCAGCAAGATGGGCCACCTGGGCACCCTGGCTATGTTTAGTTGATTGGGTCAGACGAGTTGGTCACGAATTCCGAAGATTGAAATGCACCTATATCCTGATATTGCGATCTTCGTATTGGGGCAAGCGTTGGCCGTAGCTGTAACGCTTTTCGCCATGCTTGCCGCACCCTTGGCATCTCCGCCGGCCAGGAAACCCGCAACGTTTGCCGCGTAATTGATGCCCACGAAGTCTAGTGTTTGACCACTCAGTGCCTTCTGTAGCGCAGTTTTTAATCGAGGTCCAACAATCGTTCCTAGTGTGCCAGGCTCTCCAGTGCCTCTAGCAAAAAAAACCGATACATCTGCACAATTCTGGCGCATTTCAATAGGGGCAGCCAGTGCCGAAAGGGCGGAAGAAATTAAGGCGAAGGAGAAGAATAACATTTTAGAAGGGAAATTCGGTGAAACTGCCACTGTTTGGAGCCAAGACCTCTGAGAGATGTGCGGCACAAGGGGTTCCATTTATACATCGTACGGAAGCTCTCGAGTGCACCCGTCCTCATCAAAACCTGGGTTAAATGAATGGTTCACCTGAGTTTGCTGACTTGTCTGAGGACAATGATCTTCGATGACACACACTAGCTCAATCTTGGGATGGTATAACATAATTCTTGGGATCGGGGTTCAATATATGAGCCAACACGCCCAGGCATCCTCGCAACGTAAGACCCCTGTGTGCGGCGAGTAAGGTCTGATCGTATTATATTTGGCATAGTGCATCGGAAGAGATTTTTGGGACCCATAATTGGACGTCGTCATGGGAATATGCAAGTCGTACTGGATACAGACAGCACCCGAGGACGATTGTAGCCTTCAGATGTAGATTGTTGATCCAGGGTGCTCAGTTCCACGTACAGTCATGCAAGCACGGATGCAACCACTCTTAAGTATCTTGAGTTCGAACGATGAGCTGACGATTGACTGGACCTGACTGCCAGGAGGGGTCATTCATTGGAATTCAATCTGTCTCGAGGATGAGGCTTAATCATTACACACCTTGACAGAAAAACTTCTGCGGTTGACGGTGTACTGGCTGAGTGCAGCTATCTCGCCATGTACGGTCCGAACAGGTGGGTCCTTAGACTTTGAACCAAACTTCGTGTAGATTTCGCGAGATGATTCAAATATTTCCGTATCATTATTCCACGCGTTTCCAATCGATTATTATTCTGTACTTGCAGCCCTAGAAATGACCAGAAGGAAAAACTGAAGGAGGAACCTGGGAAAATTGGGAAGGCGATTTATCGGGGTTGAAGTCGGTAGGCGAGAAGATCTAGGGTCAACATGTGCAATCATCTTCAAATTCAATGAACACGCTTGTTTTCTTCCAAAAACACTCAAACCGTCCAGTGACCATCTACTGACCACCCAGCTATCGTGGTGAAGGCCCACTGACACTTTGACACGTCAATGATTCATCAGTCATGACAACGTCGCGGGCAGAATCGCAACAGTCACAGTACGGTCGGCGAAGGTCTAACACGACCCAGTCTGTCTTGCGGCCTATACCTATAATTCCACTCGCGTATGGAGATTCGAAGGTGCTCAACTTGTGGGTGCACGACACGAAGGATGAAGCGAAGGAGTTTCAAACAGTCATCTTCAACCAATCATACTGGCCTGGAGTTGCAGAAGGTGACTTGTTGCGGGTAATGGCCAGTAATTCGGACGAACCAGATTTTACGTTCTTATTCAATGTGCCGAAGGACGATGGTTGCTCGAAACCACAGTTACAGGCACGTTCATCATTTGAACCCCACGATATGTCTGGTCTAAACAATTGTAATACCGCAGATATCCATACCCAAGCCAATCGCCGAGACTTTCCGGCTTAGAAATAACGCTGAGGTGTCCGTAACGAAGGTGAGGCTTGTCTTTAATTTTCAATATGCCCGCTGAGAAGTGAACCATAGGTCGATAGGCAGAGTTGCTGTGCAGAATATGTCGAATTTGTCTTTCAGGACCAGTATCTTGGGAGAAATGACATGTGGAGGCTAGGAAATGATCTCGTTGGGCAATGCATCTACGTCAGTCAACTTGTCAATTTCGTCGGTAATATCGCGGCCAAGATCCAAAACATTTACATTGGAGGAAAAACGGTAAACACAACATTCTCCCCTTTTAAAAGGATATCAAGTCTAACGAAGTTCTCTAGGTGTCGTCAGCCTGTGTTACGTCCTCGACAAAAGCAATCTACAGATCGTTGTCTGCAAAAGTGACAATATTCATACAAGTCTGCCGTGAATTGTGGGAGTTTTCTGGGGATGGTGAACGTCACTACGAGAAAATTGTACACTCCTTCCTTCCCGCCCTTTTTTCAAAGTGGAGTGATGCAGGTACGAATCACATAGTCACCATCGTTCTCATATCGCGGGTATTCTACGAAGAATCTGAGATCGATTATGCCGCGGGGCCACTTCGTCAGGATGACTATGGTAAATGGTATAAGGACTTCTTCAAAGTTATTACCGACCTCGAAGTAATCAACGAATGGAAGCCGACTCTTGTTAGCCTGAAGGACTCTTTTTGGGATTTCCAGCGCGATATCCTCTTGACCCATCACTACCACCAGTCTACCCTGGATGTTTCGACGGTCGGTCCACCCGCACAAGTCCGATTAATCGGGCGAATTTCTTTCGCGCATGATGGCCCTATCTTGGAAGCTATCAATCTTGCACTCAACCCAACAGAAAATCACTACATCGATCGCTCACTTTCGCTCACTGGAACTTCGATGATCTTGATTACCCCCGGCACAGGCTACTTTCGAGTCTCCAAAAATCTACTTCGCCTTACTACCAATCGATTACTCGATCAGGGCTTCATTGTGGACCTCGTATCTCTCTCGAAGCCTCCTTTACATCAAAGCCCTGTATTCAGTTTCTGTAGTGCTGAGCCTAAGCAAGAATCGGATGGACGATATGGTGCACAATCAATGGATCCCTTGTGGGGAACTGTCGATGACGATGCCGAACAGAAGACGTTTTGGTGGGAACCTTTCTGGGTATCAATAACCTTCTGGGATAAGCAGATGGATTTACCTTTCAGAAGTGACAGGTAACTATCCTAAACTATCATGAATTTCAAAGCTTGAAACGGTAGCCTCTTTCAGGTTTATTGGGCGAGCTAAAATGCATCAGATCCAAATGTTGGGTCTTCTTGAACTCGATGTACTTTCTAGCATCGAGGTTCCCCTCCTACCTGAGCCCCTTGACATGTCCACTCCAACTCGAGAGGTCATAGAAGATACGCCCCCATCTAAGGCAGATGCCGATAGGTTTGACCTGGACATCTTTGCACTGAAACCAGAATCTAGGGTTTCTAATATCGCCCGAGATTCGTTGGCATCCTCGGGCGGTGTATCCGCCGCTGCAATGACATTCCGAAATCCTGAAAAACGCAATCCACACCGTAATTCAGCTTTATTAGGGAAAATAGATCCTATCGAGGAAAGTCCAAAACACATCAAGGTCGAGCTACCGCCAGAAGAGGATAAAGGCCGGGGTGGAGTTACCTTCAGTGGCGTTAACAAGTCTCCATCCCAATCCTCCATTATGTCATTACGGTCAAACCTATCTGCGGCGTCCTCGAAAGTGCCGCACACAGCGTCTACACAAACAACTGCTCCGCAACCTTCCTTTGCGGCGAAGCTTGCGCCCTCCTGGCTTTTTAATCCCTTCCGAAGTGGATCAAGTGAGCCACAGGTTTCAACGGTGTCTGCCTCAACATCCATGAGCCCCGCCCTGGTTAAAGAGAAATCGGAGCCGAGACAGCGTCGGACTTCTTCTCCCATACGAATGCCTGCTGCTGCCAAAATCTCCGCTGCGCAAGTCAGTAACTCTTCCCTCCCTCGCTCTCCCTTGCCTATGGCAATTCGCAATCCTCCGACTTCGACGCGGGTTAGCACTGGTCGCACCTTCGAAGACGACAATCTCATCCCTTACAGGCCGTCATATATACGCCGGTCACCAGTTGGAACTCCCCCTCGCGATGAGGTTGCGTTTGGTAAACGCCGCAGTGCCGCTAGCAATCATGCGCCAATTGCATCATACTCCCCTGGAACGATATATAATCCTTCTCAGCCTCAATCAACAGTGCCACACAGCCAATCCTCACTCGCTCGCCGCTGGCAGCACATGTTCCCTCAAGTGCTGACCAAGCACAAAATCAAATGGCAAGCGATGACCATTCCGATATGTCTGCCTTTAACTGTCGAACATTTCCCATCCAATTCGGAGCTGGAGCACCTCTACGATGTCTTTTCCTATGACTTCATCGTGGATCCCAGCGAAATGAAATCATTCTTGGTGAAGCCTCCTTCTGTCAAGGGAACTATGGACGAGCTACGGCGAGCTTGGGCATTAGCAGTTATGCGAGGTATGGCCGCTGTACGGCTGGCTCAAGGATTCCAGTTCGTTCTTCGCAAGCCATTGAAGAATGGCGAGGTTGAAGAAAGTAGGACGGCCCTTCGAAGGACAAAATCCTTGATGGCAGCGGAGGAAGAATTCTCTCCAAAACCCACTGGGGCATCTGATGCCCTGCGTTCGCCAGATGATCCTGTGTATTTGAGTATGACGAACGAGATTCATCGCATCTCGTACACTGGTGAAGCCATTCAGGTGCGGAGATACGTAAGGCGTATACCTCCGTCAAAGCCGTTCCTTTATCAGTGCTTAATGTGGCCGAAACTCGGTGGTATGTTGCTCCTTCTATCCTCCAGAATGCAATGCAATATAATTCCCATGTGGTCTTAGGTGGTTACACAGAGCTTTCAACCCAATTTGCTTCCCATGGGCTGGAGAACTATGGGTGGAATCGGTGTGTACTTTGTGACTATTTTGTACGGTGGCAAGTTGGTTGAACATTTTTCGTTTCTAGCCTTGATATGCTGATTGCCGGTTATGAGCACAATTTTAACGAATCTCTTCGCTATTGGCGTACCAGATTCATTGTCATCCCTTCTTCAGATGCTCCTACACATATAAACGACTTGAACGGTGAAAGGTTAGATGACGAGGAAGTCCGTATTCTTGGCATCGAAAAACTTGCAGAACAGTTTACAAAACTTCGATGGCAATCACCAGAAGAGAAAGCCTCTCACCCCCCACCTCCCGTCCGCCTGCTCCCTACGACACTTGGACCAGCCATGTCTGTTCGCGATGCTGCATTGATGGACCAACTGGATCAGATTCACGCTGCCGGACCGTTGAAAAAAAAGATCAAGAGCGAAAGGGAGTTTGGTGAAATGTCTCCGGCGGCTATTGCAAAAGCAATGCGAGAAGACGACGGGGTGCCGATCAAAGATTATCATTGGCATCGGTCGCATTATCAGAATTCCTTCATCGGGTACGACTTTGTGTCATGGGTCGTTCGAGAGTTTCGGGATGTATCTACGAGGGCTCAGGCTACTGAGTGGGGTATGAAATTACAGGAGCAGGGCTTGATTGAGCACTGTCGTAAAAAGCATGCATTCTTAGACGGGTGCGTGACTGCGTCTGTCCTTACAGGGATGATTGCTGAAACAATTTTGTTGTCTTTAGGCATTACTTTTATCGTTTGAAGGGTGAGTATAGTATTGCGAACACACCGAAGGGCTGGTTCAGGCGGTATACCGCTGATGATTACCCTCGAGCAAGTTATTACCCGGGCAACCGCCCTTCGAACATTAGCCCTCGAAAGCACAAGAAACGTATAATCCTTAGTCAGACTATGGCCATCGATATTGATCCCAACAAGGTACCTTCACTCTTCTTTCGTATTCATGGCGTATTAAAAGTCTTTCATCCTCAGAAAAGTGACCAGGCGGAGTCTGTCATCCTTCACCACGACATAATCCACAACCCTGCTACCGTTTTCCATTTCGAACTTCAATGGATCGGGACAACTGCACGTTATATTGAAGACCTCATCCGACAATGGGGCCGTACCATCGACCGGTATGGGTTGAAGCTCGTGGAGGCATACGTGATGGAAATTAACGATATCCGCTCACGCAACGCTTTCCAGTCCTGTTTCCCCATGCGCCTCGCTATACCACCTCCTATAGTCATGGATATTGAGAAGCGCGTGCCAGAGGGGACGCAGACGACGCACTACTTTGAGTACGCCTTGCTAAAAAAGTTCGGGTATATTCTCGATGTGGAAGCTGCGGCTCTATACCCGGAGCAGGTCGATGTGGTGTATTCTTACCGCAGGTCGCCATTCAAGTATTCCCAGTTCGTGCATAGGTCCGGTATGGGGTTCGTCCAAGTTCTGGGAGGTTCGCAGGGATTTGTATTCTTAACAAACCGCCTCATGGGGCCGGGGCGTCTGGCCAAAAATAAGGATTCACACCGTGCGGTCATTGCTGAGGAAATTCGGCTCGAGTTACACAAGTTCGTGACCGACTCGAAGCTCTTATTGCAGTTTTACGAGGATGAGTTGGCAGTTCTGATGCAGTACCAACAGCCATCAGACGATCCGCCTCTATCTGCCATTTAATTAGGGTTCTATATTTGTTGTACATGTATTAATCGAATTGATATGTTTTATTGGGTCAAATTGGTTTATGAGACGTCGTGCGCGCTGACGATCATGTCCCGCCCATTTGGCCGCACTGAACGTCGTTTGGGATCACGCGATAATGGTTTGCGCATATCTGGGATAGAGGGACAGAAGTCAGGATTTGAAGGATAAACCGAGAAGTGAACACACCGAACGCATCTTCTTCGTCTTGCCCTCCCTTCCCAACGCCTAGGTTCCCGTAATATTCCCTCACCCGTCTATACACGCTGTACCCCATCCCCTCATACATGCCGATAGCCACTGTGTTCGTACACCGCACATACAAGTCCACGAAGAAGCCCTTGTAGATCTCGTCCGACACCATCTCGAGGAGGCCCATCATTTTACTCGCCAAGTGGAGTCGCCGATATTCCGGTGCGACGGTAATGGCGGTAACGTGTCCATGCCACTCCGTACTGTCGCCTTCTGCTTTACCCATGACTAGGATCGGGGTGAGAGGGTTGAGTTGGGTGCAATGGGCAAAGTGAGAGACGACTTCATACCGTAGCCCATCATGCGCCCGCTAGGGGCTTCCTGCACACAGCAGAGGTCCGGCCAACGAGATAGATAGTTCAGGTAGAACCCAATACCGTACTATGAGCAGTTCCAAGGGGTTAGCGAACTTCGAACGAGGATCTAGGCGCTTACTGTCTCGGTCCAGATGTCCAAGTTACTATTACAAAAGGTTCGATCAGAAATATTGACGCGTAGAAAACCCTCACATGTTGTTAAACTTGAACATATCCGTGGCTTGAAATGATCTGAGAATGCTCATCGTGACTCGGACAGAGGGAAGAGGGAGGTAAGCAAAATTCTGAGGTGGTGTGTGAGAGTAATAAACTGGCTCGGTTTGACGTGGTAGTCACTATACACCTATGATTTGAACTCACCCAAACAAAACAAACCTCTCATTCATCTATCCACATTCACCTCTTCCCATACACACCGTATTCTCGACGGGCGTCCGTGATGCGTATGTACGCAAGATTCCTTTATTCTGTCATCAATCCTCCTGTTCGACTCGGAGCTCACGAGACCAATGCCGAATTTTGAAGTGTTGCTCAACTGCTGTCATGGTTTTCTCGAAGGCCGCCAGGAATGTGCGTTTCTCAAGATAAGCGCATGATCCGCCTAGCTTCACATGTCTTCCCTTCTGTCCACCCTTTCCATCGGACAATCTAGCGCTGTGACCGCAGTCGCATGTACTCGTGTTCATTTTGGCCATCTTGAGGCCAAGAGCCCAAGGCTAGTACAGGAATGCATGATGGTTCATATTGTGATCACAATGCACACTACAGTAATGGATTGCCCCTGATTGCCCCGCTGGGATGGCCTAGGCTTGCGCTTGACCATCTTTGTATTCCCATTCCAGGTCTCTCTTATCGCCGCCTCTTGGAGAGTCAATGGCTAATTTGTTATAAGCGGTGATGTGCTCGGTATCTCTCCTTTCTCCGTACCACGGTCACCACTTATTGGCGATCTCCGCGCTGCCTCCGTACCAGAAGCCCTCAATGGAAGGACCGTGTAACTGCCATCATAGCGATCATATGCTCCCAATGGCCAGCAATCACAACGAGTTCCCTCCGAATTTCTACCACCCACCTGGTTCGAATATCAGTGGAACCTTCCTTGGACGATGGAATGCCGCGGCACGAGCATGGGGTTTTGGGATATCCGTGAACGATGGCCATTCTGGGTCGCCGCTAAACATTACGGACAAACGCGCTCTTGGTGGTTCATCTAGGGTTGAGCGTGGTTCATTTCGTCTTTCAGCGCGATGACGTATCGCGAAGCTTTGGAGTTTGGAGATGTGTGTATTCTGGATTAGGCGAATTGGCACTTTCTCTATTTGAGAAGTTGTTCCCTCATTAAATACCTGTGAAACTCGTTCAACCGAACAGCGGCCGTGATGAAGTCACCTTAACCTCTACTATATTCCAAAGCTTCCACATATGACGGAAACTCCACCTTGCCTTGTAAGTACATCATTTATACCACAATTGTCGTGTCACTCAGTTATATGGAAGCTCCATTTATCTGGTACTTCCACAGACATGAACTCGACTTGGTCCATCCCATCCCGTGGACACGACGAGTGGGTTCCTACTGCGACAGCTTCCTTAAGCACTAGCGTAGTAGGTCATTAATTCCTCCGTTCATGTTTACGAGACTTTGAGGTTAATATCCACATTATCGCCTAATGATGGGCTCCTGCCTTAAGTGAACTCCCCTCCCTTCATTTCAAAGAGCATATGCTTAGTATAAGCCACTTGGACCCACCAGCACAAGCAGCCTTGCTCTAAAACCACGGAGGTCACGGGCTGCCTGGACCATCAGATCATCAAGGAATCTATTATAGTCTTGGATAGACTTTAGACAGAGTTGAAACTGGGATGGAACTCTAATACCCCGTACTTTCACTGATGACTGTTCACTTTCCTCTGCTACGGTGGTCGAGTTTGAAGATTGTTCTACTCTTCCTGGGAGTTACTCCCTGTATCTTTTCACTGGGGGTGCGTGGACCAGTGGTTTCCATTACCAACTGGAACTGACTCTGAACTTTGTCGTCTACATAGGTATTTGCACCTGTGTACTACGACCCGGGTGGAGACTGCTCTGGATGGTCGTTGATCTCGTTGGCGTACGTTCACCTCTTTACACCTATCAATGTAGGGCTTACCCCACTTCTTTTCAGTGTATCTGCCCATTCAAACACTTCGTTTTATCTGGTAATCAATCCAAACGATGGCCCAGGATCGAGTGGCTCCCAGCCTGGACCGGCCTATAACAATTGCGTACCGCGTTTGCGTCCATCCAGCAACCCAAATACTATTGTGTTAGGATACGTACTCGTTGGTACGTGCCTTGATCTCCCTTGCCCAACTACATCTTATCTCTCCACTAGATTCAAGGTCCTCGTCGAATATCATCGCAGATATTAATACGTACGCTGGTTGGAGCAGTTCCGCACGCCCTACCGGCATCCTGTTTGATATCACTAGCCCATCTTCCGCAAGTCAATACCAGTCACTCGTTTCTCATGCGAAGGAAAAGGGATTCAATTTTGTGGGCCACAACCATCTTAAGTCTTACACTCGTTCCAGGGGCTTACACCTCGTATTAGATTGTTTTGGCGCCCGGAGAACCCGCCGGTTCGGATTTCTTTGGACAGAGCACCCTCTAGTGGATCATATAGTGGGACGATCTCAGAGATTGCTTCACTTGGTTTGGCGGCCGTGTACATAACAACACTCGCCGACAGTGCCTCAGGGGTCCCATCGCAATGGATTTCATTTGTCAATGATGTTTCTGCGATCGGTGGACAGGTGCGTTATTGTTGCAAGTTTGACTTTCCACAGGCTCACAAATTCTGTCATCTTTTCATCTTCCTCTCCCTCGCCAACTAGGTATGCTGGTTCTTTGATACTCGCTAGATCGCTAATTAATCTTTGATCAGACTTTTTCTAATAATTCCACAGGTAGCACTTCAGTGGGCTTAGGAACTACACTGCCAGGTGGCAGCACTGCTTCTGCCACGACAAGCGCATCAAACTCGAATGAATCGGTGCAGTCTTTACCTTACTCCCCCATCTTAACATCTTTCTCACTTCCAGGTTCAATCTTGTTTTCATGGAATTGTACTTGCACTCCGCCGCTCCAGGTGAGAAATACTAAGTTTAATCATATCGTTGGTCTGAACAATTGAGCAATCTCTAGTCACCGACTGCCAGCCCTACTGGGGCCACGCATGGCTCTGCCTCCGAGCCAAACGTTGGAGCGATTGTTGGGGGGGTTCTTGGTGCAATCATCGTTATCACTATCATTATACTTTTTTATATGTGGAGGCGTCGAAGACAACTTTTCCAAACGCAACGTACGTTTATTTTCCATTTAAATACCCTGAGTAAGTCAAGCTAATATACCTGACGCTTGTCAGAACCTCCAGTCGACCCATTTCTTTCCCGGAAACCTTCTACACCTGGTCACACACCTGAAAAAGTCACCCCACCAGCTACGGCGGGCTCATACCCACCCCCAACAACCTCGTCATCAGCGGGCGCGTTATCCGACGTGACTTACCCTCCGCGTCCTTCTATTACTCTAAGCGACGGGAACGGCGTGCACAAAAAACCCTCGTTGACGCGGTTCGCTCTCGTCACGCCGCTCTCCACCCATTCAGAAACAGTGGCTCCCGGTAATGCAACACCAGGATATTCGGTCGCACCCCCACCATATCGTGCTCCTTCCCCTGTATAATTCCTTAGCAACCCTATCCAACCCCGTGTATGATCTGCCCAACGACCTTGCTTGCTAACTTCGTCACTGTCAACAAGACGACAGAAGCCGACTGTTGTCATTCTACTATGCTTCTGTCTTCATTTGACTTCCTCGCCGCCAGGAGTCAATCTTGGTTGGACGACGAGTGGCGATTTTAATTTTTGTAAACCAAGATTCAAAGCAAGTTCCAAGGAAGAATGAAATACCTATGAGTCGCTGCATACTTACGCTAATAATATCGTATAAACATTTTTCAAAGTATTTATGTTTGATTTTCTACATTTATTCCAATGTCCTCCGATCCAAACATAAAAAAATAAGTGAGTGGCCTTCTGCCACCGCGGCGAAAGGGGAGTCAACAAAGACCCCAGAAACTTCTATGGTGTAGTCTTTATACCCAAACACGCTCGCTAAAAAAAATGTCCCAACCCTTACAATATCATCACCAAGCTCAATATGTCCACTACACTGGACCGCCAGGTGTCCATCTCCAGAATCAAGCACTTAATGGGAACGCCGGCATTGCCCCTCAAGATACCACACGTCAATTCCAGTTAGTCCAGCAGCACCAGCAACAACCGTCGCAGAACACTGGCTCCGCGACCGGCACCTCGACACCGCTTGTGGCGACCGGCGATTGGACAAAGGATCTCGTTCATCTAGCCAAAACTGCGGAATTGAAGTATGTGCACCCCATGTTCGCCTATTGACACGCTTGTCTCCATGCATCCTGTCTTGTTAAATCTCGTAACACCCGGATTGTTGTGTCGCCGGGCAACATAAATGGTTATGGTTATGGTTCCTGGTGCTGGTGCTGATTGCAATAACGGCAGGAAACACGCGTTGACGCTCCAGCTGCACACCGCCCACATACTTTCAGCGCATGCATCGTTACAGGAGAAGGCCAAGGTAATCCAGGACATCCGGGAGCAGAAGAACAAGTACGTCGTGTTTTTGGACTCGTGGAATGGCCGAAGACTGATCACCCTATACAAGGCTCGAAAGCGAGAGAACAAAACTGCTGAACGCTTTGAGGGAGGTGAGAACCCGAATTACATTGAATAGGACTGTCGGTTTATAACGTAACGCCTAACGAATAAAGATAAACGAAGACCGAGACCAGGCAGGCATCATGTTCTAAAGTCGGCTTTTCTGGATTCTGATGTTGGATGTTTGATTTTGAAAGGCTGATATCATGGAATCCAAGATCGAAAGAGAGTAAGTTATATAACTATTGTCAATCATGATATCTTTCGCTTCGCTATTTATCATCATCCTTTTGTCCTTTCTGCGCCTAACGAGGATTCTTCTATGCAATAGTTGTCACGAAATCCGCACCAAGATGAACCAGTTAACCGAAGGCGAATATGCAGTCGCGAAGAACGATGTTGACAGACTACGAGCTGAGCTGGGGCAGCCTCCTCTGCCGAGTTTACAAAGCACCTTGGACGAGAAATCAAATCAGTGCGTCATTGTTTCATTATGAACCGAATAAGCTTGCACCTGTCATGTTTTCCCAATGTTTCTCCCTATGATTGTTTCATCTCTATCATCGTCCTACAAGCACTCGGGGCGAGTGCGGATCCTCGCCTCATGTTGAAGTCATTGACTCTGTTATCCCCTTGAACAGCGGTATCGGGTGTTAAAGAAGCCTAACCCGCCACCAGAAGCGACTATTTTTTTATAGTGGCGTGGTGAAGTTCTATGTGACCTAATGGCATACGTGACATCTCGGGACTTGCGTGTCAGCTGTTTCTGCATTCGTACAATGTTACCCACCCTTTGTCCCCTCTCCTTTTTTAACCGTGTTCTCTTCTCCTCATGGCGGGGTGGCGGCTCCTTCCTTTCGTCCCCGCATTTTCGTTTTCCCCGCATGCCAAGTTTTTCATATATCATCATCATCATCTTTGAGCTAGGTTACAGAGCTGACTTCTCGGTTGACAGGTATTTGAACGAACGTCGCCTCTCTGGGAATAACAACTCGCAAAATAACTCCACTAGCGGGACCAAACGCTCTCCAGACGACGATGCCAGCCCTGAAGCCCCGGCGGGCAAGCGTCCGCGTGGTCGCCCCAAGGGAAGCAAAAATCGTACCAAGGAAGGCGGGGGAAACGTCATGTAAATTTGGACCTCGGACCGGACTCGAAGTTATGCCTGCGAGCTTCTCGGAGCGGGTGTACATATCAGATACTTTTTTTGACGCAGGATACAAGGCGGCTTTAAACATGGGAAACTAACGCGGGGTGGGTGAGGATGGGGTTGCGTTTGCCAGGGGCGTAATCTGCCTCCCTGCTGCCCTAATCCTCCACCTGGAGTCGAAAGAAGATGGGAAAAGGAACTCAGGCGCAGGGTCATGAGCTACCAGTACTCTGGCAGGGGAAGGGTGCGTGGTGCGGGTGTTTCGTTGCTGGGTGGGGACTCCGGAAGATTGCCGTCCTTCCTATCGCGACTGACGGGTATCTATGTCGCGCAAGCTTTTGAGGCTCGCCAGGCGTAATCGGATGGACATGCTCACTGTGACTTTAATGTGTTGCGCGGCGGTAGTGGCGTTGTGGTTGTCAGGCTGGGATTGGGAGCGAGATTTTAACTTCAACTTGGACCACGGGCAATTCGAGTACGAGGAATGACACTTTGAAACTCATTGGACAGTGTTGTAGGACGGTGTCACTTTTTTCTTTGCCCCATATTTAACACCTCATTTTTTAACACAGTACATTTTTAATATTTGAGTTATTGCTTCATGCATTCCCTTCTTCTGTTCATTATGTGCATTGTCTTTTAGATGTTCTCATACCGTAATATGCCTTTTAGTTATTTTATCATGGTACCCCTCCACTTGACAGTGGGGATTATAGCTGCGTCACCTATGTCGAATTTTCCCGTCATTGACACTAGTGGGTACGTCGGTATATACGTCACTCTCACGCGCCCACCCCACTTTCCAACTCACCACCCACATCCCCATGCTGAAATGAACCAACTCGTTAACCGCTATCGGCACACAAGCTGGACTTTCCTCGTACTATGATTGACATCTAACCAACCCACCCCAATTTTCAACTTTTAGGCTCATCCGATTACTACCATAAACTATTACCACATAGCAGCACGACTAGACTGGGGTAGGTGTGTGTCGGCCCCGCCCATATATACTCTATATGCTAAATACGACTCGCTGGGATTAGGTGGAGGTGGGATGAACGCTGACTGAAAGTTGCGCTAGAAGCACATCAATCATGGCGTGGCCGCCACCTTGCTTCGTGTACAGTGTGCAGTAAACATGGTACCTGTACAATATTCCCCTGTATGTACAAGCGCATATACGGCATTGGATCATTGTAACCGAATTCTCCTGTGCTCTGATCATGAAGCTTGAAGCCTCTAGTTTGGTGTCCTCCGCCCTCCAAGTACCCATTAAGCCCAGTGTAATAAGGCTATACATACGAGTAGAAGCATACGAAGCCCGATGATCCAGAGATCCTAGACCAGACACCAGTTGACCTGGATCTGCGAAGGAGAAGAGGTGTTCACCTGGAACAATTGACCAACCCCCCAGATTAATGAAGAAGAAGCTTGTCGTGATGCCTGTTCGACATCATTTCGTGGCATACCCGCGCTGCCACCAACTGTTCGAAGAGTCAAATTGTAGACTTCTTTTACTTCGGACGCGATACCAATGCCAACGCAAGTCGACTCCGAGTTGATCTTCGAACTTGGTCAAAGTAGGTAGGGGAAGATCCCACCAGCACTGATAGGCGAATAGCTGGACTGGCCTGTGATTCGAACTACCAGCCGAAGTACCAATCCACATGCCATCAACAGAACCAGGTTTCAAACCGAGTTCGTTCTGGCGTACTTAGGTCTGGGCCTGGGCCAGTAGCGGGAGGGGCAGGAGGGGGGTACCGGAGAGGGACCAACGTCGGCGACAAAATGTCGGGATAGGAGCTCCGGACGTTGTAACCTTGACCCTTGATATAAAAAAACAATGTCCTATGACCTTGGCTTGGCCCTGGGGAGTTTAAGAGGGGAGGGACATGGAGACGCAGATATGTCAAAAGCGGCGGCCCCTGGAAAAGCGGATCTGTCCGTCTGTCAGTTGAATGAGAGGGTGAAGATGAACTTGAGGGCGACGGTTGATTTAGGGACAGGTAATTTTTGTGGTTAAGGACTGAGTTGGTTGCGGTGTTGTTGACCCTGGGCGCTGGGCAGGGGGTGGTATCAATGAGACTTGATTTTCTCTCAGTGGTGCGGGTGCTGTCGACTCGTGTCAATATGCGTTTATCGATATCGTCGAGTGCTTGGAGATTGACACAGGTCCCGCTAGTTCGAGCCACGAGCTTGGAACTATATGGCAGAATCTGGCCAACCCCAGACTATCAGAACACTGACAGTCGATATTACGCCCCGTGAGTATACTCGAGTAGTCCAAATCCTGCCAAATCAGGAAACGCGGGAGCCATCCAAGCTTGTGTAACAATGGTGGGCAGAGTGGTAGTATCAGATCAGCAGCTTGACATGTACACCTTCGAAAGACCGTGATGAGGGGCGGAGGGCAACGATGTCGACTTGTCGGAATTGGAGGATCTACATATCTTCTAGAAGGTCATGTACACAGGGCAAACGCAGAAATGGGCTCGTGTGAGTACGATACACGACTGTTGTATTGTTATACCAGTGAATCGAGGTGGAGGCCCGACGCCGCATTCTGATGAGAAACTGTTCAGTTCTGGTGGGTTTAATATTGGCGCAGTCAAACAAAATGGTGTACAGAGCTTACATGCATCTGGTCAAGACTGAAGATAACCAGTCAGTCAGGTCGATGGTAATTTAGTCGCCATCTAGCCAAAAGCGGGGGAATTGACTGATGGGATGGCTTTGAGAGTCCAAAGTGATGAAAAAAAGCCGAGCTTGCATCTCGTTAAAGCCATTCTGGGTGAGCTCAGGTGTATTTGGCGGAACCGCTGACTGTAGTAGCCGATCGGTAAGAATCAGAGTGACCTAAGGCCCAAGCATTCATGTTCGCCATTTCCAGCCACTGGACCTTAATTTCAGGCCAGGGATTGGTGAAGATGACGTGGGTGATGGGAGGGACCTCGGCTGTCCGGGTGATTTATGCAAAGGGAATTAGTGATCCTTGCAATGTATGTTAACGTGGATATCTCTGCAATCTAGTGTCTTCATAAGCACGGATGACCGAGCCATATACTATCATACACTAGCTAAGATGGTGGAATCGAATAGTGATGAGAAGTTCTACGACCTGGATGGAACTCATGGAAGCAGCTGACATTTGTCAGGAGAAAATACTACGTGGACGACAGGACATGGTGTCCTAATATGGATAAAAAGACATCAAACTCGCAAGACGTCCGAAGACTCAGGCGAGAAAGGTGACATGGTTGAATTAGAACATTTCACAGTGTTGCGGGACCAGTTCATAAGAAGCGCATCAAGCAGTGCATAGGAGCATTAGAGAGTAATGATGAGTCGAACCGGGGCGATACCTGCGGAATTAATGGTAGTAAAAGGTATTATTGACGGTTGTGTAAACGCCAACTGCGGCGTGGGCGGTGAGCTGTGCATATGATAGAAATGACTTGGTGTTGTGGGGTGCGAAGCTGCGCTACTGCTGGGAAACGCAGTAGGGTGTGTGCCGAGCAAGATGGGATGGTGACGAATGGGTACGGTTTCGTCGGTGGAGGGACTGCGTGGTGAACGGCAGAAAACTGGCTCGAACCGGGGGCCAAGTGGATGCCGAGCCACTGGGCTGCCGCGGCAGACCGGATTAGGCAGGAATTGAGTCAGTTGCGATCCAGTTCGTTCGGACAAGTTTGTCAGATCCTTTGTCAACCGATCGCATCGCTTGCCGTTTTCGGGTTTTGCACCTTTCGAGTGTGTACCGGATTTCTCTTTCCGCATCGGCTCTCTTCGCTCCCCGAGTCTTTATATATTCTCCCTCTAATCCGATGCACTTGTCATTCATCTGCCCCCCGTCTCTCCTACAATGGATTACTCACCAGCCTCTTCCTCTGGCTCATCCCCTGTTCACCATGCTAGCCTCGTCGACCCCTCCAGGCACTCACCTGCTCTCATGGAGCTCATCGACCTCAAGATAACGCGTTCTGTCATCGGTGAGTAACATACCTAGCTGGGGAATTCTCATGTTATTTACTATTATCCCAGAATACGTTGTAGATTGTGTAGTCGATACCGTTGACTTCGCCATGGGCCGACCCTCATCTTCTCGTGGCCGTCCATCGGCTCGCCGTCCAGAGCACACAAAGTTCACCACCTTTGTCACTAACATCCTCACTCGCGCTGAGGTCACTACTCCAACACTACTGGCTGCCATGGTCTACATCGATCGTGCAAAGCCCCATTTACACATTGCATTGGAGGAGTGGGCCCTGGAACGGGTGTTCCTAGGAGCAATCATTGTTGCCTCAAAGGTACGCTCGATTGACAGTACTTCATCCATGTTTGACAGCTAACACGGGCCCTAGTACCTAAATGACTCTACACTCAAGAATGTTCATTGGGCGCTGTGTACCGGAGTTTTCGGCAAGCGGGATGTGGGTCGCATCGAGCGCGAGTTCCTCGACGTGTTGGATTTCCAGCTCAGCATCGCAGAGGCCGACCTCCTCAGCCACCACGAGGGCCTTTCCGCTGTCGCGCCTACTTCACACTCCCTTCGCAGCGCAAGTGGTTTCAGCCACCCGCATGCTCGCCACTCCACCACACACCACACACCGCCTGTCCCCGAACTCGAGCCCTCGAGCCCCGAGTCATCATCACCCGGATCTGCGTCACCGCAGACACCATCGACAGCAGCAGCATCGCCGGCATACCCACCAATACACAAGGACGCGGTACAGCCACAGACGCAAAGCAGCATGTTTTCATCAAACAAGGCGCTGGAACTCCTACGCTCGTTTCCAGTGCCTTCTCCTGTCCACCACGGCCACAGAATACAAGAGCAGCCATCACACGCTCAGAGGCCAATAAGCCTATGGGTGTAACTGTTCGCTTCTGTGCACTGCCTTGGTTTTTTGCTTCCAACCACATCAGTATCATCGATTTGTTCTCTCTTGTCTTAGTATCCTCTCTACTACTGTACATGTCTTGTCAAAAAGTCGCGCTGGGTAGACACCGGCAACTATTGTTATATCCTCATCTCCCCTTGTTCCCATCGCCAACCCTCCCATCTCCATCATTTCGTGGGTGGCCCCCCAGCGCCAAACTCACGTTTCAACAATTTCATCTTGGAAGCTATGATTATCTTCTGCTTCTCGTTCTCAGCATCATCATCACTGTCATCATTATGCCATTTCACACCTGCACGTCATTCTCCCTTCACCAACACTGCATTTCCAACACACCACACTATAATATTTGTTGCTTCTCTTTAAATCACCCCACCGCATTGGTTTATATTACGTGCTGCTGCACCACACGATACACTACATTATTGTACCGCCTATTCGATACAAGTTTCAAATACAACGAACTTTTCGAAATATCACAAGAAGCGCGCGATCGAGACTTGAGCTATCGAAAGTGTGATATCACTGGAAAGAACAATACGCACTGACATCCACGTTGAGTGCCACGTCGATGTGCGTCGGACCCCGCAGTGGCAACCCGCAACGCAGCAGATTACAACCTGCCACGCCCGCAGCCAGGGCCCCGAGGGGTTCACCACGTCCGTTGCTAGCCCGACTGGGACGCTGCCGCCAGTTACTCACACGCTCGGCGCGCCGTGAGTCAACGGCCGTCATGAATATGCTCCGAATTTCCTTTAAGCTCAGTCATCACGGAAATTGGTTATCGCGTAGATTACAAATGGCAGTTCTGTTCTGACAAAGTGGTGAGATTATGACTCTGGCTAGTGACAAAATGGCAACTTAGTTGACTCGAGTACTCGAGCCATAGCCATCGCAACCGCAATTGCAACACAAAATGAACTGGTTTTTCATTGCATAGGATATACTTGGGTACTTGGGTGAGTCAACATAGTTTTTTTACTAGCGCCGCCCGCCCGCCCCGTACTGAAAGGCTTTTGTTGGTGAGTCAGCAAGAATTTGGAATGCATTGTGGGTGCGTCATTGAGTACATTCCCTAATTTGGCAATGTCGGACTAATGATCGGAGTGTTAGGTGCTCGGGCCGTGGTCCGTTTCCCTCTTTCATTTTCCATACGGCGACCTCAGACCATTGAGGGATCGTACGACGGATTCCTTTCTTTATTACTTTTGCCGATGGACTGTGCAAGAGATCGTATCATGTATGTGGTGCTTCTGTGCATGCACTCAGGGGGTACAACAGAATCGCCGAGCACACCGTTTGCATCGTGGATGAGATCATGTCTTCTGTCCATTATCATCGGCTTCAGTTACAGCTGCAAGAAAAATGGATCTTATGATGCTCGGAGGCAGAAGGAGCATAAGCGCTCTTCTTAGGTGAGATACTGTTCCGAGTCGTATAGAAGCCATGCCCAGCTGGCGAGGACTTGTGTTGTGGCCGTGGGGACTGAAGCCCTGTTACCAGGAATGTGTTCCTTGATGCTCTGCTGTGGCCAACTCGGGTGGCCATTACGCGACTGTCGCTAAAAGGAAACGGCTTGTTGTCCGATTCTGCCTGTGCGGCTGTACTGACTGTATTCTGATGAGTCGCATGGAGTGACTCCTTGCTGGCGTGTCGACTGTAAAACCCACAAAAGAATCGGAAATGGAATTTTTCTCTCAGATGATGTAGGTGAAGCTTTTGCTCAGGTCCTGGGGCAGGATTCTCTTCATATGTAGATTTTCTATGTATGTCTATGGGTCTCCTCTCACCGATAGCGATGTATATCCGGTGACCTATGATTAGAACTATGCCCTTTGTCCTACATCCGTGCAGATCTCATGATCAGATATCATCAAAATTCAAGCACATAATACGCCAATCTTTTGCTATTGAAGGTCTTACGTGTGATTCGGACTGGGGCATGCCATGGGCCTAGGCTAAAGTGTGGAGCCTTAGCTGTAACTGACCTAGGACTTGCGCAATTGGTGTATAACATGGCAATAGGCGCTCGTGGATTGAGATTGGACTCGGAGCAGGTGTTCATTCAAAAGATCTCGCCATCTGAGCGCATGGTGATACTGCAATTCCTGTGTTCAATTGCCATGTGCCTTCTGAGGAATAGCCAAAGTCCTGTTCATCAATGAAGCTTATTGTAGCTATGGGTCCAAGCTTTCATCACCACTGTCTGTTCCCACCATCATGATCATGATTTGGATGTTGGATGGGGGAACTAGGGGGTGGCGAGGATTGAATTCTTTGATTCAACTAGAATACACTGACAGGACGAGGCAGATGCCGTCGAATGACTCTTTCCTTTGCGGCTTAGACATGTTGATGCATGCATAAAAATACGAGAAACACACGTGGATGTTCCTTGTACCTCTCCTTTCACAAACTGACGCGCTAAAGAGCCGAGACGATTCATATGTTTGCAGAGCCTCAGGATTTCTTCTATGTTCTTCGTGTGTGCAATTGAACAGCCACAGTCCACATGGGTGGAGGGATGGAAGTAATGATTCCTTGGTCTCTCTGGGCGTTTGTGCGGAATTCCGTGGTAGGCGGCGCATCATTCAAGCCTTCATCGTTGGCAGTGACAATACAGCGTTAGGTTACTTCTGGAAAGGAGAAGCCACCATGTTGGTCCATTTTACTCGACTGAGCATCGAGGGTCGCCCTTCTATAAAGCCTTTTCCACGTTCAGGATTGGTGGTGCAAGGGAAGTTGGTTACAGATAAGATTAAAGATAAGATGGCAAGTGACTTGATGTACAGACGCGTTCGAATCTGTTCCTGTAGTCGAATCAGGTCAAATCAAGGTCAAGTTATATTTGCTGAAAGCCTTTGAAGTAAACATCAGGAAAACTGACACCGCCACCGTTCCGTTGATTGGCATCCGCAGCGACCACTTACTACC
This sequence comes from Myochromella boudieri, assembly GCA_018221655.1. Classification (NCBI taxonomy): domain Eukaryota; kingdom Fungi; phylum Basidiomycota; class Agaricomycetes; order Agaricales; family Lyophyllaceae; genus Myochromella; species Myochromella boudieri. The sequence goes on along the minus strand of JABCKU010008106.1, from coordinate 24,212 downwards.
CCTCTCTGGCGCTCATTTTAAGCTAACTAAAAGCACAGTTCTTTGATAGGTCAAATTGGCCCATTATCGTGTAACTTTTTACAGCCAGGATCGTTCCGGGCAGCCAATAGCTCTCGGCCATAAGCTAGGTTCTATTAGAGGGCCGCAGCACCCAATAGAGGCTAGAGGCTGCTAAGTAACTCCGCGGCATTTATAAATGGGCAGGTCGACCCTAACGACTGCTGCGTGTACACGATTGCGTATTGCGATTGCGCGCCCACTGTCACAAGACGCTCCGTTGCTTAACTTTGTGAATCTACGATGAACGATGAACGATGAACGACGGGCTTGGACCTGCGCTCGGTTGATAACTTGATCCAAATGGTACTGCGTGAAAAACGGAATGGTGACCATTGGACGACAGCACTCCTTCCGATGCAGTAACTTCGAGTCGTACGGGTGGCTCTTCCGACCTGCCCGAGCGCCCGTATATTCACGGATACGTGTCCCCAACCTTCGGTGATTTGGGATATATAATAGAGATTTTAGTTTCGATGCAAGTTTATTCTGCCTCGACGTGTCACCGGACGACCTCTCTCCCGGTGCCATCTCCGTCCCTCGCCGGGATCGTTGTTTCAGGATCACCTCTCCCACCAGCGCTTAAGTGCCTCGAGTAAATATTCCTTGTCAGTGTAGTGTGTGGGGCCGTTGTGTTTCACAACTTCAAGGCTCGCTTAGTGCCCCCCGCCCACCGCTTGCAATATTGCGCCGACACACTCGGAGATCAAGGATGAAAGCATTAACGCTCGTAGCACCGAGGTAGCTTTGGCAACCAATTGCACTTTGCCATCTATTCTCAAATGCAACATACCTGTAGCCGCTCAGTCGTCAAAGTATTGCTTAGAACTTCATCAGGTGTACAAATCCTGCCTGCCAATCTTAGTTACAACGAAACTTTTGCAATGTCACGCAAATTTCGGGACGGGACGACACGACATGTTGGACCTTGATTTCCACAGGCATGCGATGTCTAAATAATGGACAGGTCGATCGGTTCGTGGTGCTTTCCGACATGAAGTGATGGTGGCGGTGCCTGGACTCGAACTCGGCATTCTATTACAACAAAAAAATATGTCCAAGTCATTTCAGCTCAAACTTGGTTGGGCGACGACTTGGAAGATATATAAACTGGAACATGCCAATAGTGGACGTGTTGGATGCTACGTTACGTGCCTTTAGGCTCTTCAATGGTATACTTGACAGACTCGCGTCCACTACACATCCATACTGCCTCTCATGGCGTGGGTGGCTAATACGATCACAATGACTTCTTTGAATTTACTTTCATGTGTTCCATTCCCGCTGTACGGGACCGACGGCTGCGCTTTGCTCAATCCTGCTGTCTATCATGCGTTCTGCGTGCCATTAGTTTATCAGCAAGACGGGGATCTCAAAGTTGAATTGACTCTTCGGCCACCTTGTTTCAGATCAGGCGATGGTGAACTCACGTAGGATCTCACAATCTGTGATCTCTTCCAGGGAGGGCGGGCTCTACGAGCTGCTCGGTCGGGCTCTGGTGATCCTTCAGGAGATTCGGGACTTTGGAATCGAGTACGAGCAATCAACTTCCAATTACTTGCTGAGCGGGACTCTGAGAGTGCATAACTCGGTCCCGACGCTACCGAAATTCGGTAGTACTTGCTCATTACCGCATCGACCGTCCTCGGGTAAGGGTCCCAGCCCTGTTCCGTTAAATAAACCGTGACAGGGTCCGTCGATCCCGAGCCCGGTTTACTAAGTGTTCCATTGCAAGCGTTAATTTCGAGGAGCGAAGAGAGTTTGGGTTTTCTGGCAGAAATTTGTTTGAGTAGCTGTTGATATTGGCGTTTCATGGTACGGCCACCCTTATTTTAAAGTGTCCCACCCGATTCTGACTTTCACCCCTATTGTTACCGTAGATTTTCGACCCAGAAACCTTCCTTTCATTTGTGTTGACAAGTAGGTTAAATCTTTTAGATTATCCGTTGAAATCGAACTACGGATGATAGTTGTGGAATAATCGTCCCGTCTTCCCATTCAGAATATATGCCTAACGGCGATCTACTTTGGTGTCAAACTTCTAAAGTCGCGTCTGGTTCATTTACCGGATGACGTCAATCGTCACACCATAATAAAGAATTTCAAGGAAATGTCCTGGCCGTCTAGTGTGGCGAAGCCCAAAACTCAGGGTGCTAGATGCGAATATTTGGAACGCTTGGGAACGCTAACTAGTAATGCTCGTTTAGCATCGCCTCGTGGTAACGTTACTGAATGCTACCGTTGTATGCACATCTACTAAGGCTTAGTGACAAAGCTCAATGGACTCGAAGGTGCACAGGTTGGGGTGAATCGAAGTTAAGCAGGCCATACATTGATGGTGAGACTCGGGCCCCGCCGGAGATCTACGTCGTACAAAGTCCACATTTCTATTCAGAATTGCCAGAAATTTTCGGTGGCGCTATCCAAACAGCAACTAGTATCAAGGAACTTTCGAAGGACTCCACATTTAACGCAAGACAAAAACGTTCAGAGTAAGGCACAGGCACTCAAGGTTGAATTAGCTTGTCTGTATGTCATTCCTCACCACTATGTGATTCCCGTATAGGACACACTACAACTGGAGCTCTGGAGGTATCGGGCAGAATATTTCTCTTGCAAAGGATATACTCCACGCGTGTGTAAACATTCAAATCAAGGGAGGGTTCATTCGAATCTGGCACTCAAACCAACGGAGAAAACCATGTGGGATGGGGCATCGTCGATGCTCGTTTACGACGGAGTACGTGACGAATTACGCTGCAGAGTACAGTAAGATATCTGTTCAGGAAGGAAAGGCATTGTATGAGAGATTTGGAAGGTTAAAGCGAACGTGTCACGGGAGAAAGGGGGGGGTAAATTTAGAGGATGAGGACTCCGGCGAGGATGAGATGGCCTCAACACCTGATACGCCTGTATCAAACAGGAGTCAAAACAATGTGGCGCACCAAGGGATGATTGTGAGGGTAACTTCTGTGATGTCCCAAGGGCCACAGAACATGCCCTACAGAAGCAGGTTTTTGGATGACATATGTGCACAGGATTGAAATCCCAGGATGCAGATGGCGGCAGCAAGGTGGCATGGCCCACCAGGACAGAGAACCAACTCAGAGGTTCAAGGGGCGCAAGTTGAATCAATGAATGTGTATTACATAGAGGTGAGTTATCAAGGTTGGAACAAGACATGAATGCGACACTGTCTGCATCATACAAGGAGGTAACCGTCGAAGAAGACATCCAGGAGAAATTTGAAGGTCATGATTTGGATTCCGAGTATTTCACAATTGAATGTTAATATTTAGATTGTAGCGCTTCAAAATTTTACAAGGGCTGAGCAAGAGATTTATCTGAGGCTCTGCTCGTGGGCAGGCCAGATCGAACTGAAGCTGAGAACCATCCTGAATCCTGAGGCCGAGACCTTCGGGGACGCGAAGTATCTCCTGCGGACAACATTGGAGGATCTCTTGACCTATCTCGAAAAAGACATGAGAGCGCAGATGAAACTGAACTCGGACCCACTGGCGAATCTGGCATCGTGTCAAAGGAGAGGTAATTGAAGGGTGACGGTGCTGCGGGCTCGGGGATGACGTGGCTTGGGATAATATTTGGTCTGACTCGGAAGGCGTGTATTAACTCGAACGAAATCATGTCACTCAGCTAATATTAATGAGGAGACAGAAGACACCTGTAGCATTTCGGTCAAGGCATAGCAAGGCATATGCGTATGATTGAAGCACTCACCATCTACTGACTGTGCGATCCTGTACAACCTGTGCAATCAGTCGACGAGATGCACTTCCAATGATGCAGCATTTTTATCGGTTTTTATACATATGTAGCATCGCCCTGCATCACCATTACAGTGCCACAGTGCACACCCTTTTTAAGCCCAAACTGAAGAGGCATGGTGCGTATGAGTTCGGGATCTTCGGAGTTGTTATTCAGAAGAGGGATAAAAAGATCCATAGATTGTGAAGATATGGAAGGAAATAACTAGTATAGTTGGAATGCTGTAATATCCATTGTAATTGGCCTCGGTGTTGCCTCGGTGAGGCCAGGTGAGGCCGGTGCTGTGTCGCCGAGATATTGATGGTTGTTTACCGGTAGGCTCAAAGTTGACGATGAGATAAGTTGGAGTCGCCAGTTTCGACATCCTCGGTTCCTTATTACTTTCTATCATGGCTACAGGCCAGGTCGCTTTAACGCGCCACAAAACACCCGTCCCAGCATCAAGAACGTCGAGACAGGTCGTTCCTGCCTTCCTACAGAAACTCCATGAGTTTGTATCTCTCCATTACTCTCTGAATCTCAAGTTTTAACGCTAAATGTCTTTGGTAAGGATGGTCAATGATCCAAATAACGCTGACTTGATTCGCTGGTCAGAAGCAGGGGACTCGTTCTATGGTATGTTGGTTGGCTCTCTGGACGTTCACTTTATTGAAACTTCTCACCCAAGTGCTGGATCACGAACGTTTTGCTCGCGAAGTCCTTGGGCGTTGGTTTAAGCATCAAAATTTTGCCTCATTTGTCCGGCAGCTCAACATGTACGGATTCCACAAAATACCGCACCTACAGCAAGGTGTATTAAGAAGTGATACGGACGTAGAGTTCTGGAACTTTGCTCATGCAAACTTCCATCGCGGCCAACCAGATCTCCTTTGCCTAATACAAAGGAAGAAGCAATCGGCGCAGGGGGGTGATGATATCATTATGGAGCTTCATGAAAACAAGGAATCTCCAGCGCAGTCAACTTCAACTTCAAGCCAGGTTGTGGATGGTCACTCCATCGTTAACGGTATCGCTGCGATTAAGCGCCACCAATCCGCCATCTCCGCTGAGCTGAACGAACTCAAACGGTCGAACCAAATGTTATGGCAGGATGCCATGGATGCACGGACGAAACATCAGAAACAACAGGACACAATTAACAGGATCGTGAAGTTTTTGGCTGGTGTCTTTGGTCCCCGTGCTGGCCCGCACAAAGAAGACGTCGTAGAGTCGAATCCATCACGAGCAGTTGTTCCACGGAGGGTTCCTCGCTTTTTGATTGAAGATGGTCGGAGCGGGAAGGTGACAATCGAGGAGGAAAGAGATGTCTCAGAGGCTGGTTACAACGAAGCGGGAACTCATAGTGAGTATCATGATACAACTCTTGTTAGAACTAAACATAACACTCTCAGGTCCTTATCCCACCATCGAAACACCTGCATCCGTCCCATCGCCGTTGGAATCCGGGCGCATTTCACCTGATCCATATCTCCCTTCATATCAGTCCTCTCCGTTTGAGCAGCCTCTTGCCGTTCCGCCAGCATCGGATACTACCTATCACGCTACACCAGAACCCACCCAACAACAATCGCGACAAACTACGGCCGTTGAGCAACCTGTTCTACGTACCGATGTCATCGAACGCTCTGTGACACCAAGCCGTTCCCCTATTGACGTGGGATTTGACCCCCGGGTCCAATTTGTACTCAACCAACTAACGCCACTACAGATTCAACAACTCTTATCTTCCCTGTCACACACAATGGAACCAATGCAAGGAACAGACCCCCCCTCGTCCCAATCGCAACTCACGCAATATACACCCACGTCCGACCTATTCAATCAATTCATCAATCCCATCTCACCTCCCCACAGAAGCGACGCACCCACTGCTGACAGCCTGTTATCTTTCGACGACCACCCCGATACGGTGAGCTTCCACGACAGTAATCTTAGCGACGTCTCAAAATCATGGAAGGCCGCTGAGGACATCGAGCGAGATGTCAACGCAGTAAGCTCTGATATTGAAACATTTATTCGTGGGTTAGGACTTGACCCTCAACACCTCGTTACACCCTCCGCCAGCTCTTCTCCAAGCACGTCATCCCTTAACCTTGACTCAGACGACGCTCATGCAGAGCCTTCCCCTCAAATGCCACTGGAAAAACATTCTCACACAGACCCCCCACCGCCTGCTATACCTCCAGGTGAACCGATGTTCGACTTCGACTCCTTCTTAAACTCGTTTACAACGGCTGGGGGCAGTGTTGATCCTAGCTTTTCCAACGTTGAGCCCTTCGTTGATATGGACCCAGAACCAGTTGCATTAGACTCTCATCCACCACAGCCACCACTCTTAGCACAAACCTTGCCAGCCCACAAGCAAGGTGCTCCCATTCCAGGTGTAAGGGCAATCCCTGCAACGAAACGAAAATCGGATGTATCAGACCATGTTTCACACTTCTCTCAGGCGGCGGCAGTGACAACCACGGATACTCATACACCTGCGCCGAAATCGACAAAACGAAGGAGAAATAAATAAAGTACTTCGCCAATTATTTATTGAAACGTAACAACATTTTTGAAATACCGCACACTGTATGTGCCCATACATATTACAGACAAATCATTTGCGTCTCGTTGTAGTATATCACGCTTACAAGCTTGCTAGTTTCCATACCACCTCTGTATGCAATAGTCAAAACCAACGATGTAAAGTATAATATCTTCGGCATAAAAAAGAGTATTTTTGAACTGGTACAAGTCAACAACACCTATGGTGGAGAGCATAATTACCTTCCAGAAGAACAGCAAGGGAAAAAAAAGTAAGGATTGTGATACATTCTGGGTGACAGAATTGAGAAGGGGGAGATATGGATATATAGATAAAGATTGGATGGGTCAGGGTAATCACAGACTGGAAATAAGGTTGAGAGGTAATGGATAATCATAGTGATGGTATACAAAAATTACAGGAATTGTCAGAGAAAAGGCGGGCTCGCAAAGGCAGAAATAGTATCATTGCTCCCCTGCGGGCTTTGGAGGGAGTGGGGGAGGCGGTACGGCATCGAATCTGGCGTTGAACGGCGAGAACGGTCGTACATCCAAAGGTGGATTGCTTGAGCCGTTCGGCTGCAGCGTCCTCGAAGTAGCCAGCCCATCATCAATGGATATAACTCCGTTGATAGCAAGCCTCGACACTCGCGCATCCTCTTCTTGGGTCTCCTGGATGTATTCAACAGGGGGACGAGGCATCAGTGGAGGCGGTGCCGGAGGATTTGATGGTGGTGGTATGACACTAGAAGTGGGGCGTGAGGGTCCAGCCCCAGCCCCGTTTTCTTTTTGCTGTTGCTGCTTAGCGGCAGCCCTGGCATCCGCCGCAGCGTACTTAGCTTTCATTAAGGCCTTCTCCTCAGCCGCAGTCAAAATCTTCGCAGGAGACGTCGGAGGCGTGGGGGTAGGCCGCCCAGTGCGATTAGTAGTGGAATTACTGCGTGGAGGTGGTTGTGGAAGAGACTGGGGAGGAGAGGTACGGCCTGCAATATTGAGGGCTTGGTTATCCTGAGCATCAAATTTACGACGAAGGAGTTCTTTCTCTGACAGACCGTGGTTACCATTAACTTGTGGTGCGGGTACTACTTGGGAGAACGGAGGAGGATTAGCGCTGACCGCATTCTGGATCTCGCGGGCCAACGCCACGGCGTCTTGTTCCGCGTACGCTCTGCGAACCCTCTCTTTCTCAGGAAGATGCGACTGTGGAATGAAGTTCGCAGAAACTTCAAATGGAGGGGGCAGATCGTTCGCTGGCACTGACGGTGTCGATGACGAGGCTCCATTTTTGCTGTCAGGATACAAGTACTCATACGGCGTTGGGCCATTTGGGGCTACTTGGAGACTTCCAGCGTCCTCTGCAGCGACATAATTGCCGCCATTCTGTGTTCGGCCCACAGCATCCTTCGCGGCGCGGTATCGCTGGAGCGCAGCCTTCTCCTCTTCAGCTGAAAGATATTGCGGTACACCAGCTTTAGGTGGAGATTTTGGTAGCACGGAATTAGCGGATTGCTGACGTGCCATGGCTTGATCTCGGGCAACCATGGCTTGTGCATACCGCTCTGCAGCGGTGTTCTGCTTCTTGGAAGGTTCTTTGGTAGTAGATGGTTGGTTAGAAAGCTCAGCTGCGCGGTTGCTCTCTGAATTATTTCTCCCGTGTAACGATGAGGGCGGAGAATATGATTCCAGTCCGTGTGTCTTCTTGGCTGCTTCCTGTGCTTTATTAAATAATCGCAGCTTCTCCTCCTCAGCGGTGACCCATGGACCTTTCTTGGGTGCAGGAGTGGTCGTTTGGGCGGTCGGTGGGGATGTAACCTGAGGAGGCTTAAAATCCTCTTAGAACACTGCAGTGTGGGTGGAACTTTGATGACATACCGGAGTGGTCACCTTTGCAACCTTGTTTTGCACCATTTCAACCCTTTTCCTCGCATCCTCGAATAGCTTCTGTTTCTCATCCCCGGCAGTAAGCCACGTGCCATTCGGCCTTGTAGAAGCATTATTGGGGGCAACCGCAGGTACAGTGGGCGCAGACCCAGTCCGTTGTCGATTATTCGCATCCGGTGGCGGCATCTCAGTTGGCAGGGCATTCGCAACAGTGAATTTATTCGGGCTCGATGTTGCTGAGCCGGGTCCCCTTCCTACTGTTGTGCCGGCCGGAGGTAGGACAGGGCGAGCAAAGTCGTCAAGCTGAGCTGCATCAAGAGATGGGTTGATGTTATGGGCAGGCCGTGTACTGTATCCTCCTTTTTGGTTTGGGAGCGAGCTGTAGTTGGTGGTGGGGAGATAGCTGTTATCCTTGGAAGAAAGAGGTAGAGTTGCAGCTGGAGGTGGCGATCGTTGTGATGGGGTTTCAGAACGAACGATGCTTTGTTGAGGAGGTGCAAGAGGGAGCAGTGAGAGGGCGGGGGCTGGGCCAATTCGTCTACGCCATATATTAAGCCCATGCCCGTGAATTTTACTTATAAGACTAACCTGATTGCTTCTTGGGAAACGGCCCTGCGTGGCATGGGAGTGAATTTCGCTACCGAAGGAAGATGTGTTATGAGCTGACCTTTGCCAGTTCGAAATGATGACAGGAAGATCCATCACTATAGGTGGCCTGTGATCTACGATCGCTTTGACGCTGAGAACATATGTGACATCAATATGGCGGGCTGAGTTAAGGGATGTTGTTGTATGATTCGGTGAGATAGAACAAGTCAACTCCGCTCGATGCTCTGATCCAACAAACACGGGCCCATTAATAGGCAGTTTGTTGTCGCTTATGTTGAGGACTTTGACGACAGGGGCGGAGGATTTCTTCCCATAAGGTCCAGCGCGGAATATCGTCGTTTCCTTTAATGTTAGTTCGAATCCCCTAAGTATGGTGTTGGCTACCGTCTCCGATCGGAAGAGTGCAACGACGGCCAGGCGATCGCCCGGGCCATAGCATGTTTGAGTACGATCTACGATGAGGGTACACCCATCTTGAACTATCTGTCGCGTCTCGGGTTGGCAGTATATCGGCCATGTCGAGTGTAGCTCGTGTTTGTCGATGATGATGGGTTCCTGTATAGATATGACGGAGGATTTCCTTCTGCGAAAGAAGCTCCTAATGGCGGATATAAGGTTGAGATCATGACTAGGATCCATCAATAACGAACCTTTTGCCTTTCGTGCACACACTGGCGACAAGCTCGTATTGTATACCAGCTAAATCTATGATGAATTATTCTCGATTTTTTATGCTGCGATCCACATACCTCGATTCTCCAACATGATGCTCGGTGGGATGGACTCTGGTATACGGATAGAAAATGGGAAGTCTCGCTGGAAGACCAAAACTGATCAGTTTGAAACAGTGCATTTGGTAACCTATGCTCACCGTCTTCAGCAGCTCGTACTCATCACTAGAGCCCCAGAGATTCACTGGACTAGGTCCAACGAAGTCATAGAACGTGTTGGTTATTCCCCCGCCTGGTAGCGTTTCTACCTTGCGCAACTCGATGCGTACCCATTTTGCCTTGACGCCCTGTTGGCCCACTCTGACTTCTATGGCCTGAGGAAGATATTATTTCCCGTGAATTTTGCCAGCAATAAAACCACATACACCCTTCACAGCAGCTTGAGGCCTCTCTGGACCACCTGGGGGTATACCGGGATACCCTAATTGAATCAGCTTTCAGCATCACCAAGGATACTTCAAAAGATACCCCTTACCGTGAACAAATTCAACATTCGGGGGTGGCCGCAGAGTTCTGAGGTTTGCTGATATCAGAAAAGTGCGAGATGGTGTTGTAGAATGTTACTTACAGTTTGACCTGGGACATAATGGCCCAAACCTACGTAGGTAGCAGACCAAAACGATAGAGAAAAAGAGAAAGGAATGGACGGGTGGAATGGGTGGCAGTGAAGCAAGCTCCTGGACGCCTCAGGGCAACGGCGGTCAAACCGGGATTGTTTGCGTCCCATGCAATTACTTTTTGATGGCTGTTTACTCCTCATTGAGCACTCTCATCATAACGTGATGGCAATCATCACTTCCATTCTCGTTGTTTCGTTTGAGACCCCACGCAGGTATTTCGCCCAGCTCTGGTACGCTTTATTTGAGGCCATAAAAATCGTCTCTAGAACCCGACAGAAAATGTCACACAAGCGGACCAGGCACATCCGAAATTCATTCTAGGATACATCATCTCCTATCATCTCCCTAGCGGGCGAAATTATAGGCGATTATGATGTTTTGATGAAATGCGCGCATCCCCTGCTACATATAGCGCGAACGCAACGATCATCTTTCAGTTGTGTTGCCAAAGTCACTGTTCATCAAATGTTACACACAGTACTCGTTTTTGCGTCATTCCAGCTCATTCCTCATTCCTCAGGCCTCAGGAGCCAGAGTTACTACTCATGCCTCTGAAGGACTTGTGAGCTTTTCACGGATAACCCCAGCCTCTGCATGTTTGTTTTGAAGTCCAGTCATTTCCGAAATGCCCCTCGCAATCCACACTTTCCCTCATTGTCCACGTCTGATACCATATCTTTAACTTAATCCATGACAACAACGACAGGAAACAAAGGTATTTGGAGTTTTTGCGGCAAGAACCAGCATGCACAATGGCAGGTGCATTTTGAAACTCTCATGTCGCTCATTTGTCTACACAGGTACGACTTCTATAGACGAGGCGTTCACCTGTATAGTCACCAATGACATGATGAACTGTCAAGAAGTATGTAGAATACATTTCATATGCACTAGGCGTCTGCGCTACAGAATACGTGCGGCTGCGACTAAATATTGTAAGATTGCCATCTCAAGCGAATAGGATGGCTTTATATGATACGGTAAAGGAATTTGTAAAAAGTACATCGCACAGCTGTAAAATAAACAAGGGTCGTCACTAACGCGCAGGGCTTCAATAATACAGCCTCTCCAACCCTAAATCTCAGGTCCAAGTTTAAAACTTGAATTCCTTCCCGCCCTTTCTTGTATCTCTTTCCCTGTCCATCTTCTGCTTCTTCTTTGCCATCTCCTTTGCCACCATATCTGAAAAGTCCTCCCCTCGGGCGCCAGGAACGCCGGCTGTCCCTCTTGAATGGGATTCATACTTTCGACGCAACTCGTCTTCTGACATACCCTCGAGCTCACTAGCATCGATCGAAACGTCCACACCGTTAGCTTTCCGCTATAAACACAGTTGTAAGCGTTATTGACATAAAGCAGGAATGTGGGACAAACCTTGGTACCCCGCTCATCGCCGAGCACTGGGATGGGCGCACCCGAAACGGCGCTAACATCATATCCCCTCTCACTGCCCATAAGCCCCCTAACGGACGTTTGCTTCTCTGGAACGACCTGGTACAGGGAGCGCGGCCCGCTGGATTCAACCGCCTCAGAGACACTGCGGCCTTTCCGCAATTCCAGGAAGTCGGGCGTTTCGAGTCCACCAGCGACAGTGGAGACAACACTGGCCATGCCAGAGGGCGTTTCCAGGCCTGACGGTGTTTGGAGCCCGTCTGTAGGTGCTGGTTGGGCCTCTTCTTCCTCTTCTGATTCCTCCTCCTCCTCCTCCTCCTCCTCTTCTTCTGTTAATATGGGAGTGTTAAGTAGATGCAATAATACTAGTGACTGATTTGGCGAACCTTCTTCGGGCTCTAGATTTCCCCAGGGATCCTTATCAATAGGCTCGCCGACCTGAGATGGTATGTTAGGATGCGAATGTATGTTTGGATTGTGGACGACGTACTCCAGTATCCCCTGCCTTCGGAAGCACACCGAAAACATCACCATACAACGGCCGATTGTACTCATCTAGAGGAGGCTTTCCCCATCCACCAGGGTGGAAACCCCACTGCGCCCTAAGGTGAAAATTTCATCAGGAAGTGCGACAATCATGCGTGACGTGCGTACCCTTCGGGAATAGGGGCATTGAGACCAGGTATCCTAAGAGTTGGATAACTCGGTGGCGGGCCGAAACGTTGCATGCTAATAAGCCATGGTGGCGGAGCGAGAGGCGGGATTGAAAGAGCTTCCACTAATTCCGGTGACAGGTCTCCTGGTCGTTTCTCTTTCAGTGATGTTTCGAATTCCTTGCCTTCGTAATACCTATTAATCGGAGGCTGTCAGTTGGACAAGGCAAGAGCCTGAGTATATATACTCACATTTCGCCGAAGCCAGTGACTGGTGGCTGTGTTTGAAACTTGAAGAATGCATCGTGGAGTTTTTGGTAGTCGATGTCGACCTTACCCATTTTGGGCTGCACACGCTCGCGGGTTTTTGCCTTCAACGACATGTTAGCTTCTTTTTCTTTGATAGCATCACGCATTGTCGCGATACCGGTGTCCGCGATGTACGCGGGCAGTTGGAACGGTGGTTTTTCTATACCACGTTTGCCTTGCAGATAATCTCTCTTTGCGCTCCAGTGAATTGGTATCGCGACAGTGTTGCGGTAGCTTTTGAGGTGGAGGAGAAGTCGTGGGTCGGCGGCTGTAACATCTGTCCATTCGACAACTTCGGGCTTCTTGACGAACTGTTTGAGTTCGGCAACGGTTAGACGCGCCAGTTTTCGTTGCTTCTTCTTTGAAAGTGGTTTCTTTTCGGTGTCAGAATCGCCTTCGGACTCCATATCGTCATCTGAGTAGATGATTTCGCCTTTCGATGGCAATGAGCCTTTTTCGTCCTGCTATAAGAAGCAGCCATATGTTAGATTCATATTAAGAGTGAATCCATTCTATATCGCTCACTGATTCATCCGAGGGTAACTGAAAGCGGGCAAATACGTCGGAGAATACTTCAAGGGCAGCGTCATTGACCTCGAACTGCTCAGATACGTACACAACATTAGAGAAGTTTACGACATCTACGCTACTTTTGGGGGTAGCTTTCAAGTCCTCTGCGCCATTCTATAGCACAAATAGCACACAATGAGCAATGGGCGATGTAAAATGAATCATTGCTCACCTGTGTTTGTTCGGCTTTCTTCTGCTTCGCCTTCAGCCGTCGAAGCTGATTTTTTGACCGAATGGCTTTGCCGTTCGGGTTTGTCGGTGTTATATCCACATTTCCATTGACTGCTGACGAGACCTGGGCGACCATTAGAGTATATGAACAGGAATGCTAGAGAGTAGTAGCCAATCAAGAGGCGAAGTGTGCGTGGGAACTATCCAGTTCAGTTATTGTCCGATGCCCGCTAGTGCTCTTCCGATTATCCTCTTCCCTCAATGCCCCGTAAGTTATTGAAGCTTCAGGAGGCACCGACCTCTCTGCCTATAATGTGGCTGTGAGTGTTGAATCTACATCTACTGTAAGGCCCGACCGCGCAACTTTTTCAATATGTCTGTTCATGATCACTTTACAGATCGTTGCGGTTGGGATCAGTCGCGACGGGGTGGTTGGATGTATAACTGCAATAAAACTTACTTCCTTCGATACCGAAGAATGTTGAATATGGACATTTGCGTTTGTCACCCTGGTGCATTGAGATATTCAGATTTCGTAACCAACACCTTGTTCGCCATCACTTTGGTCGTGGTGCGCCGTCTTCCAGCATGGCAAGGCTCGTCAGCCCCAGGGAAATGTCAAGGTGTAAGGGTAATCCATGTTTCATATCGTTTCCAAGTTTCACGACATGTATTTTTACAGATGAAGACTTGAACAGACTTGAACACAACCTTGTCATATAGACTGGGATCCTTCCTGATGGAAATCCCATCTGTTCCAATGTACTTGCCACCACTTCAAGTAATGCGCAGCCCTTCAGCGCAACCCCGCTCGGCGCTGTGGACACGGGTTGTTGGCTGTTCGAACAAGAACAAATGCACTGCAAGGCCGGCCGTCACTGATATTTCTTAATGGGAGCGGCTGCTATGTATTTGACTGCGAGTTGCGAAGCTCACTATTTGACACTGCGGCCCCATCGGTTGCGCAACCATACTCCACGCTTCCGCTCAAACCAGGCATTGCCTTATCACCACCGTCGTCCTAAGTGTCCATCGGCTTCTGACCTCAATATATCTCAGTTTTCCAATGAGATCTGTGGAAATTTATTTATTGGTTTGTGCATTTCTTGGATCTGTGGTACATGTTTATCGGGGGTTGTCCTCGTTTATTCCAACCTCACTAATTCATAGGTATAGAAGTCACACGATCATTTATGGACATACCTCCCGATCTCTTAGGAGGCAGTGCCTCCAACTAGGACTCAATCAGACTTGTCATCTTTTGTTCCTAAATAGGTCACGCAGACAGCTATATGGGAAATCGCCCCCGCACGTGCGTCACTCAAGAACGATATAAGTCATGAAACTCGCTTCCGTCAAGCCTTTCTATCCTCTATGTCGATTGACATCACGTTAAGCTCACAAGAACAGTATCCTGCAGTCTTAGTAAAGGGTACGCACTTGACGTCTCGCTTTTCACACGGGGTGCTATCTAACGTCTATCGTGTTTACAGAAGTCACAGTTGAGCTCGCCGCCGCCTCTAGTAAATGGATACAATCTATCGACGTTCGGATAGACGATGTCGATGTAATCGGGCGGCTGAAACGCGAAGGAAGTGCAGAGTCTGCACGTCGAGTAACAATTGAGTTGCAGCCTCCACGGTCAGTCCCCATGTATTACACTCCATTCCACTCGTACCTCATGTACATGGTCAGTAACGTTGAAACGAGTCTGGATCTCACCGCACGGCTTCGATACAAGAATTTATTGAAAGAACATTGGAGGAATGAGCATGTTGCAGTCCTTGCCCAAGATCTCCGAACAATATTTCGTTACGGGACAGGGGAGAAGAAAGGTTTGTTGCCAGCCGGCCTTTGTGGTTACATCTTTGCTTACTTCAAGCAGAATGGCGGGGAACCCAGAACAAGATAACAATCATCGTAGGCTTAACTAATCGTGCACCTTCAGTGAGTGACCACCACTTTGCCATTCAAAAGTAATATTAAAACCTGCACAGGCTAGAGAACGACCATCCAGCCACATGTCTATCCCGAGCGTCAGAGGGCCATCTTCGGACCATGGCGGCCACCTTACACCCATGACAGATGACATTCTTCGCAATTGCCCTCGGTGAGCCAATGTGGTTTCTGCCTTTGATACTCTTTTCTCACAGATTGCCGTTTGGTGAAATAGTTTCCGGATTTTAGTCATGGGAAAGGTGGGATATTGCATCTCAATATTATTGAGGTCGCGTATTCAATACTTCCTCCACAGACCGGCGTTGGAAAGTCTCAATTGATCAATCAAACCTTTGGGGTTACGGATGCGGTAAGCATCGCGGATGAAACATATACCACTTAATATTGGCTTAGTATCATGCAGGTTGTTGCACACCATGAAAGAGGATACGCTGACATTGACAAGGAGATCCTCTCTAAGGAGAATCCCCACTTTATACTACACGACAGCATGGGATTTGAAAGTGGGGATGATGCAAATGTCAAGATTGTGCAGCGCTTTATCAATGAGCGGAGCCAGATGCCTCTTATAAAGGACCAACTTCATGCTGTCTGGTAAATTGGTTCTCGACTGTCGGTTTGATCTACCATTCATAATTCATTTGTCTAGGCTGTGCATCGATATACCCCGGTCTGGCGGTCGATTGTTAGAATCTGGAATTGAACAGTTCTTACGATTGAAGATTGAAGGTAAACTGGGCCTTGGTGAGTTATTACTTTCCGCTGGCCATCTGCGAGATGGTGACGAAATTCAGTTCCGGTCATTGCTGTCTTCACGAAATATGACCTACTTATCAATCACGAGCGTCGGGTTCTCAGCCGTTCGCTTCCGAAAGGGCTATCGAAAGAGGCGATCGCTCAACTCATCAAGCAGAATGTGCAAAACAAACTACAAGTAATATGTGTGGAGCCATTTGAACGATTTGTTGACTCCCATGTGCCCCATGTCACCGTGTCCAGTACGCCGCCATGTTCTAAGATATACTCGGATATTCTCAACGCCCACCATCATGTCTAGCCGAGAACGATTATGCGGCATCGTTATCCACATTGATACAGCTGACCTATAATGGTGTCCGTGAATTTTTCGCAGATGCTTCGGTTGTATCTGCAATAGCCCAGCGCGTTAGTCCTCGTGTGAATATTCAAGCATCTATTGCGTGAGTCCGACTATGGCACCAATCGAATGTAAACTTAACGTTGTGTAGTGTCGGCCGGAGGAGTACGTCGACTCATATCACAGTGCGGTGATGCTTACAACACGATACTCAGAGTACTGGCAACGACTGGCTTCGAGCATCAACTTCCCTGGGAAGACCCTACAGCAATGTCTGGATGTTATCCACGCGGACATCATCGCTGTTTGGCAGTTTGATGATCCAGATGGCGTTAGTACACCGCGCTCTAGGTTAACATATTCACTCATTGGTTTCAGTATCTGTCAAGCGGCTCGTTCAAAGCATTAATTACGTCGATTGTTACTGAGGAGGGAAAAATGGATAGTCGCCTCCCCGACCACAAAAAGACACTGTAAGCGACTCATTGTCGTCGGGCCTACAAACATTCAGTATGACTTTCAGAGCTGCCGGGATATCTCTCATAGCAGGTATTGCAGGTATTGTCTCCGCATTGTCCGGACCCGCAAGCCCAATTGTTATTCCCATCGCCGCCTGCTTCGTGTTGGGCAAGTGGGTGTACGATGTCTACCAACAAACGTAGGTGGTGGTCATCAGATTACTTACATCTCGTCCATCTGACATTCACCCAGGACGGCCGTACTACGACGCCTAATGACGTACATCATTGATTTGACCTTAATATTGCAAAACATATTTTGGCTTCAAATGCTTACAAATGCAGGCCACCCCATTACACGTCGAATAGTCAAAGCCGCCGCTCTTGTTCATCACAAATCTAATATCAAGCAGACACTTCGTTTCAAGATAGATGAACATCTTCAATCCATCTCCTTTGATGTTGGACCTGATACCACATTGACTGCCATTATCGAGTTAATCGAGGCTTTCACTATTGACTCTGCTGAAATGTTCGAACAGAGAGGAAATCTTTCTTTCCCCAATGAGGGTCCGGCTACAGTGAAAGAAGAATGGGAGGAGACTACTCCATTACTAGACAATTCATTGGCTGAAGAGTGAACTATATCACGGCTGAGTAATCACACACATATGGTTCTAGTTGTAAATAGTAATGAGCTCGGACTACTTATGTAGTAAATGTAAAGGACTTGAAGTTTGATTAATGTACATCTTTCTTTTGCCTTATTGCTCCTTGCTTTCTCGGCCATGTATTGTTTGTTGTCACATCAGAATTTCTTCTTGACCATGACCAGCTAATTCATATCATCAATCATAGCCATTGAGGAGAGTACATTATTTTAAACATACAGAGGCGGTTCTTGAGGACAATTTGAACAAGTTCTGTATGCAATGTTAATCGTACTGCTGTTTCCTCTGCCGTGTGCATAGTTGATCTGAATAGATTTGAAATGGAGGATGTCTCCTTGCTCTTGGGCAATTCCAGAGCTTGGACAGACATCATGACTTGGTAAAAACTGGGGGAATTCTGATAGTTGTCCAAAGCTATTTCAATGGAGTCTTTGAAGTTCATCTTGGGGTCCTTCTGTTTCAAGAAGAAAGAATGTTCTGCAACAATGGACAAAGCTGTGAAAAGATTATGAATTAAATTTTATTCATATAGAAGCTTAATTCTGAACGAACAAACTGCAAGTTGCACTATCTGGTGTCCAACTAAAGGCTCCTGAGCATTGCCTATCTATGGCTGCAATTAATATCCATAATGAGCCTTGAGAATAAGAAACTTACTAGGCCAGCCAGCTTCTCTTGGATAGAAACTGAATCCTTGATGGCTTGAAGCTAGTATATTATTTTAAAGTATGAATAGATGTAACAAAGTATAATAAAAGGTGCTTACCCTCTACAGTAATACCTTGATGTAGTAAATGGTCATTTCTCTTATATATATGCACTTACAAACTTGGGGAAGAAAATTAAAATTTCTACAGTGAGGAAACGGTTAAACATATGACATACATCCTAGACAAGCACAATTATTCTCAGAGGTTGCAACCTGTAGCACTAAGAGAAGGGCTTACTTGCTAGACAAGAGTCAAATGAACATTGTTTACTCTGGAGCTTAACAAATGAGCCACATACCCACTGGAGAAATCAGTAGTATGGTGAGAACTTTGGAGGGTAATGGCACATACAACCTGATAGCAAAGGAATCACATCTTAGTGACTTGGTGGAAGTAACAAATAGAAGAATCAGTTCTTACTTCCTGCATCTCATTAAGTCATAGTGCTAGCATAAAATATAATAAAAGACCCACATCCTATAATTGAATAAAGTAAATCAATGGCTAGAAGACACTAAGCCACTAATACATACACGCTGTAATATTTTGAGTAAATAGTATATGAAACACTTGTATTTGAACACTCACTTTCTGGAAGGCAAGTAAGCATCAAAGTTACTGTTTGTCTATTCTGACAATGGCTTACACTCTATTCATGACCAAGCCTTGTTTACAGCATGCATTCTTTGAGTTTGAAATTGGCTTACTAGCTAAGAGGGTGTATTAGCCAATGGCAAGTGTAAGCAAGTGCAAACTTACTTCCTGTGGTATAAGTGGTTGGAAATGGTAGCCAGTAAAGCAGACATTAACAGAGTGTCACCTTCTACATAGCTGTCTGTCTGTATCCACTCCTTAGCTATATAAATAGAGACTTACCTCCTACAAACTAATGAAAAATTATGTAAAAAAAGTGAAGGCTCTTGGCTTACATCCTGTATAAAGCCTTATCAAATTGCTTTTTGTGATGCAAAGCTATTACTTACTCTCTACAGTGCCAAAAAAGATATACAGTGATGAGCTTTTTTGCATGCAAAGTGCTTACCAGCTGGCTGCTGTAAGTAAACAGCATGAAACATATAAATAAAACTCACAAGCTAATAATGATATTAGTTTGTGCAAATATTTGAGGCAAGTTTATGACTTACTCTCTATAAATTTAATGAGGTTGGAGTAAGGCCAAAAATATATGCCTGTGACATGGAAGGGACTTACTCGCTATGGCCAAGTAACATTAGTTGTGAATAATTGTCTTATCCAATAAAATCTAGAACTTACAAGCTATACAAACTTGAGAGACACAAAACTACAAGAAAAAGGCATACATACTCGCTTCAGAACACATTAGTTTTTTTTAATATTGGATATATATGAAAAGCACAAACTTGCTGAATTGTTCTATGTCACTATCATTAATATAAATAGTATGAAAAAGCTTACAAGCTTTTTAAAACTGTCAACAAGGAATATATTCAAAGCCTGAAATGCTTACATTCTAATTGAAAAGGGAAGAATTTGTTGGCATTGGAGATTTTTCATCCATGAAACTGAGGACATACCCTCTATGTAAAAATTGACATCACAGTGCTGAATGTCAACATATATGTAGGCCACTCACTGGCTTCATGTAGAGGTAAAATTTAGCAGAAATCAAATCAGAGCAGCAATCTGTGGAACTCACATCCTATATAAAAATCAGACAAAGATTGATACTTGGAAGTAGCTACTTACCTCCTAATACAATAGTCAGTGTACTCAATAATTTTGTTCTGTAATTCACAACTGACCAACTGATAAATTACATTCAGTATCATTCAGTAGCAAAATGGCCATACTTACTTCCTTATATAGAAGGTTTGAGGCCATTATCAGATGTGTATAAGTGAACTTACACTCTACAAGAATCAACATTATTTCAAGCTTAAGTTTATTGGCATTAATTGTACTCACATCCTAGGATTGTTTGTCATGTGAAATGTGACAAGCTTTCAGTGATAGTGCCATAGTCCTCACCAGCTATAATAAAATTGTTATGTCAATTCTATCACTGACACATCTCAACTTACTTGCTATCATGGGGAAACAGTTCAATTAATTAAGAATGTAAAAAATAATGTTGCTCACATCCTACAAATGCATGATATCAGTAGTCACAAGTGTGGTATATTATATCAATTACTTACCTCCTTAAGATGTTGTTAGAAATGACCAAAGTTAAGAAGCTGTTCACTTACATCCTGCATATAAGATAATTAGTAAATTAATGGTAATATAAGGCTATTACTTGCCTCCTACAAGATGGCAGGATGTGTATCTGCATCATACAGAAATAATATATCAACTTACTCTCTGACCTAGTTGTGAGCCATAGCATTATCAGATTTTGCAAGCTTCAGACTTACAAGCTGTTTTGGCAGTCTATACTGGTCACCATGTTGAAAGGAAGAAAGAAGTCATACCAACTTGCAGCCAATTGTCAGAATATGCTAATAGGCTGGGAAGGGAGCCTACACACATCCTGTTCCATTATACTTAGAAATTGATTCTTGAATGATGTTAGAGACACTCACATCCTATAACAACCCTCAATATATGGCTAACACAGAGAATCTAAATGACCAACCAAAATATGGGGGTACCATCTCAAAATGATTGATTCTACTTCCTTGGTTGATATCTTGCTATCCATGTCCATTCTTGCCAGAAGTTTTCTGACCAGCTTTAGTTTTTACACAGTAAACTATAGTAACAAGATGATTCATACCTAATTCCATATGCTGTACAGAGCTTCAGGCTAGACAGTTGAGTAGCAACAAAAAGTAATTGGAGTGTCTCGTCATCCAGTGCTGCTGCTGTTGTGTCTATTAGATTGTCACAGTTAGTATCTGGTAAGTTCATGTCTGACCAATCCACAAATGAGCATGGTACTGGAACTGATGGCAATGTGATCCCACCTCGAAGCACAACGTCACCCTTGGGTGGAAAACAACTGCGAAAGATGCGTAACTGGGGCTTCATTGCTTCAAAAATCTCCCGAGCACGGATTGGAGTTGCGTTGTGTAGTTCATCCTCATCAATTTCCGGGTTTTCCTTATTCAGCTCTGCGTCGGCCCGGTCATCAAAATCGTCGAGCTTCGTAAACACAACAACAACAGGGACTGCGAGAATGTGCAATTAGTATGTAGGATGATGAACCCTGGAAACTAGAAAATTACCATGCCCTGTACCACATTCATCAAAGAAACTTTCTTCCGCCTTCGTGACGGGGCGATTGTTATCTAATGGTATGCAATACCTTGCGAACGACTTTAGATGGCTCGAACTAGTGTAACTACATCGAGCATACCAGATGGCATGCACCCGATCCTTCAGTTTGTGTTTGTTCGCTCTCATCCAAAGGAAATTCTTCACGTAATTCAATTCATCGGCGGCTCCAGCTTCGAAGCCACGAGAGTCATGGAAGATAAAACGAGGATTGCTCTTGAATATCATCTCGTTGTTGATATCGTGTAATCCGCGCTAGCGTCAAGCCCTGTAAGCACTGGTATACATAATATTCAAATAATTACCTCTGCAGAAGGACGCAGGACGGATAGCGGGATCTAACAAAAAACTTCAGGTCAAAATAGTCTCAGAAAGCGTTTTACAAGAGGCTAACATGTGCGCCGTCGCCGGTATAGATCGCCGGTTCATCTGTAGAGTGGCATACTTTCTTGAGGATAGTTGTCTTACCAGCATTGGCTCGACCTATGATGAGAATTCGGAAGCGACCTGCTCTCTTGCGGATTTTGTCTCCCTGAGCTGGATCGACAGTGCTGGATCGGCGTCTGGGAAGTGGTAGAGACATATCAACTAGGTTGTGCTTGAGACGGTGACTGAGTGAAAGATGTGTATTAAATCCTTACCAAACACAAAAGAGATAGGGCAACGAACGTGCGCGCCACAACGAATCAGAATTGAGTTGTCACGAGGTTCCTAGGAAGGTGCCTTGGTTAGAGTGACATGATCCGTACATCCTTCCTAATAAGTTCCTATGTCGTCGCATTGTTGGCCGTACTCCGCCAGAACAGCCAAGTTTATAACTGTCTCACCAAGTGGCCCGCCGCTCTACTAAGGTTTGATTCACCGGTTTCCTCATCATGAGATGTCCAATTTGAATAGATTCATCAGAGTATATATCTGCCTTCGCCGTCCATTCCGTGAAGCCCGTGGGGGCGGGGGGCCGCCAGTGGTATGCACCCAAATTTGGACCTGTCAACGCTACTTGAGATACCTAACCCCATTCCGAATTGACTTCATCGTGGTGTCTCCTGAAGTCCCAGTTGAGTGACCTTCACATATTCTGGTGCACTTAGGGGGTGGGCAACGCCAAGGTAACGCCAGTAAGAGACAGCGTGTCAGCAACTTGAACTCTTCACCCTACTAAGCTTCACTCTAGCAGAGCTTCGTTACGAGTAACAGGATGTTAGTCTGGGCCTAGTTGTACCAACCGACTTGAAAGCCTGCAGCAGTGCGCATAGAATAGAGTGTCGGGAAAAGGGCCTTGGGTGGTGGACTGGAAGTGGTTCGCTGGTTCGCATCCGAGTCTCGGGATTCGGATGTCACCCTCTGAATTAGGTCATGTCCCGCCGGACCTGAGGCTCAATTTCTTTGTTCGTCTATTCAACTTCGGTCTCAATCATTAAGCAGAAGATAAATCCAACCTTTCACTAGAGACATCACCACCCGATAAGAACTCCTGCGCACTCTGCGAAAAATCGCACCCTCTACGTAACCCTTTCGAATTCGTCGATGTCACGGTAGCACTCGGTAACACATATTGTGTCGTGCCGCAGCGTATTGTTTTGTCGAATGGTACGCCAAATGAGATATCACAAAATGTAATACAATAACTTATGGTAACCTTTTTAGCCAGAAGGCAGACTAGAAACTCAACAAGATTGTCTGGCTAGTCTTCCTCTCCCCGCTATATTCCTTCGGCCTTACTTAACTCGCTTTCAGCCGGAAGTACTTATTAGAAAATCCCCCGAACAATACCGGGGTTCACGCTGACGAGAAGGGCACGAAGGCCAAGGTTGGAAGTAATAAATGTACCAGGTATGATTTCGAGCTATTCAAATGGTTGCCCATAATTTACTAACTTATGGCAGGGTAGTAATACTACGCGACCTCGCAGCTTACGCCAATAGCCAAATTACTCGGGCTCACCAAGGATATTTCTCGTGCACGGACCCCACTTCCTTGCGATCACCCTGCGTCCTACAGACTTGACAAACCCTCGAACATACCAAACACTTATAGAGACGGAAGCCCTTCTTCCCTGATCCGTCTTGGACAACCTGTACGCTAATCGAGCTGTCCTTGAGGATGCGGCCGCAGCCAGAAAGACGCTGAGAGATCTCAGATGATGCAGAGCCAAGGATATGGAACGACGCTCTTGGGTCGGTAATGGTCCTCAATCGAGCTTTCGAAGGGAGGTTCGCACGCCGCGCGGGGCATTTAGCGAGGTATGTGCTTCAACTTGCTTTCCTCGTGAGTAACACCGAATCTAAAGCTTTGGCATAGCTGGTTGTGCATCTCTTGTGATCGTTAGCTCTCTTCAATGTGCATAAGACCACTTTGTCGCGCCTCGCGAGTAGCTTTTGTGTCTGATACACAATATCTGTTGATCCTCTCGTGTTCAGCCTTCGGCCCCCAAGATGATGTATATTGGGTGCCTCGGGGATTCTTTAAGGGGTTGGGCATGTTCACTGGGATTCTACCCTTATACCAGGGTGTGAGTTTTCTATCGGCGGATGATCTCATTCTTTGTATTTTGTAACCTTGTACTGTAATAAAAAACCAATGACCGATGGTGGACTCTGACATTTTTCAAGCAGCACGAGGCTTATTGGGAGGCCAATATCCGCAACTTCGTGTGCATCCCTTCATTAGACGCGTCGTTTTTCGTTTTGTCCCTCACTCTTACTCTTAACAATACACAGAAGGCAAACCAACACTCATGCAAAAA